>APFE030799685.1:229124-240724 GCA_000404065.3 Pinus taeda
ATAAACGATTGATGAAGTCAGGAAGCATAAAAGAGAAAGTGTTCAATCACACCGAATGCAATAATTTTCTAGGGAAATCCACAGCTAGAAACCACTGCTATTTGTATATTCCATTAATTTGTATATTCCATTAATAATAAAATATGAGAAGATTACAATTATTTTCTCAAGGTTGAGAAACCTCTGCACTATCTCAATATATCTCACTACTTCCCAGACAATCTCAAGCCAATACTTAGCCAATTATGTTTCCTTCCAAGCTCCTATTTCCTTGTGCATTTTCCTTGGGAATTAACCCATATTTAATTGGGAAATCCCATAATTATGAATTGTGGAATCCTTATAGGCCTTCCTTTGATTGCATGCACCACCTGTACAATCCAGATGATTATACAGTCAATAGTACAATGTCCCTGAACTCCAATATGAATTGGATATTTCTCCAATTTGACATGCATGAGTTAATTATCAGTGAATCTTTAGTTTACTGGTTGATCACTATTGATTACACCCCACTACTTTAGGTTACACCTGTTGGCTTATGGGGGCCTGACCCAAGTTCAAAGTTATTTAGCCAAACAAATCCCTACTGGCCCTTTCAGCATCAACCCACAGAGCGCGAAATGAAGTCCCACCCGAAGTAATATATGGGGATGATGGAACCAAGTTTCTGCACCCTTGAGATGTCTGAGAGGTTGACTTAGTCCAACTAGATATGTCTTCGCGCAGGTCGCTTCACGCACTCATTCCAACCTTCACTACCTTCACGATATGTTACAATCATCTTTTGCGCAGCCCTAACCAGGGGCTGAGATGCTTCCGCACTGCTAGGGCAGCGAACTGTACTAGTTCCCCAACTACACCACTTGTCTTACTTATCTTCTTACAAATCTTAGTTAATCTTTGCGTAAACCGGTATTCTATCTTGCATTCACTTAATCAACATAATTATACGCATTCACGAATCACATAAGTATTAGAAGTGAATTTCATACCCAAGATAACAGATGTATAAAACAAGAAATAAATACATAGAATTGATATGTAACTTATCTTTATTAATACTTCCAACTGTTATAGACTTGACTCATCCTGCGGACTACTATGCCTCTACGTACTCAGCTACAAAGTCTTCTCCTACTCTACGACCCAAAACTAGACTTTACACCTCAGATCTATCTCACATACATCATTCATTCTTCCATTATGAATCTATCAAACTACTTAGAGCCTCGCTCTATTTATACAATCCCATGGTCCGTGGACCATGTGTAGATCTCTACAGCCGACATTACAATAACAAAATTAAGGGTATCAAACCCTATGACTATTTTACAAACTACGCACTCTACACCCAAAAAATGCGGAGTCTTTACATCGAAATTACAATCTTTGACCAAAATCTGGGCTCTAAGCCCAAAAACTTCCCTTGGGGGATCCCGCGCCTAACAGGCCCCCAAAAAAAACATCGTGACTCGCCCTCGGGTCACTCTGTCATTGTGAAGATCTTTGCGTGAAGACCTCCAAATTTTGCCTGGATCGTTACAAGATCAGCAACACACTGAGTGGTTTCTTGTTGTACTTCCTCGACGTGTTATTCAGAGACCATTGTAGCTGAACTGATGCCCTAAACCTTTTGTTGTGTTGCTTGAAGTTGTGCGAGCTTTGCTTCAATGGAGGCTGTAATGATATACGCCTCATCAATCCACAACTGTAAGCGTGCCTTCAAAACTACTTCCTTATGTTGAGCAACATCTACATATTCCTTAAGTGCTTTCACCTGTGACATCCTCGTGAGCCTCTAAGTAAGGGAAACCATTTTCACGGTCCCTTTTACTTCATCATATTTCTGTTGTAGCTCGTGCGCCTCTATCTCTAGGTGTTGTATGTTTGGGTCCTCCTCCAGGGTAGTGAGAACCTCGAATGACTACTCGAACAACTTTGTGCAGTCTATCACCATGTTGTTAACCTCCGCTATTGTTGTTGTAATTTTGATGACGCATTGTTCCTTAACCTTTGGCAGAGTTGAAGGTTGTGCCTTCAATTATAGTTCAACTATCTGAAGGTTTAGCTCTAGCTGAACCCTGACAATTTCTTCCTTTGCCTCACGCACCTCTACTGCTAATTTCTAGATGCGCACCTCCACTGGTTCTTCTACTTGGATGACCAACACTGGGACCATCTGGAAGGCTTTCTCTACCACCTACACGATCTGTCTGTTCTGCGCCACTACCTCATCGTCCTGCAAGATCAGCTATTCAATGTTGATGCGTTGCTCACTAATTAACTAAAGCGCTTGACCCTCCCTAGCTCATAATTCTGCAGTGATTCCATCCTACAAAACATAAAGCATCTCCCAAGGGACCGTAGCCACATTTAACTTGATTCCCTTCAACCCGCTGACCATAGGTCTGTCAGCCTCATTTTCTGTAACGAGTGCCACATCTAGTAGCACTATGGTGTTGGTCATTTGAGCATGAAACATTTCCTCAGCCGCGGACATGCCTACTGCAAGGCTGGTTGACATAGTGCCAGCCTGTGGAGTGTGCACCTGCAACTCCTGTATCTATGCCCAAAGGGCCCCCAACACCATCATGTGTTCCTCCTCGAACTGTTGGAGCGTCTCCGTGGTGACGTTCCTCACTATCTTGCCAATGTCGTGCATATCCCCCTCAGTGAGGGTGATCGGATTGAAAGAAGTCTTTGAAGCCTTTGACTTCTTTCACTGCCCCACTTGCTTTCTTGGGCGTAGATGTTTCAGCTGGGTGGAAGCTGTCTGCAGGTCTGCGCCACCTTGCTCTGTATCTATCTCTGGCTTTGGTGAAGGCGACTTCTGTCCTTCGCGCTCTTCCTCTACTTCCTTTTGCTACTCTTTTGCCAACTTCGCAGCATCACCCGCTACCTAGGCCTTAGCTACTGCCGCTTCATTTCTGCGCTTTTCTGCCAAATACGCCATCCATAGTTTTGCCTCTTCCTTTTTCTATTATGCTGCAGACTTCTCTACTTCCATAGCGAAGCTGGCTGGAGTGTTCCACTCCGATAGCCATGACTTAAGGATCGTAAAGATGACCTCGTCTATCACCAGATATGGTAGCTCACACCACATCTTCACGGGGTCCTTCCACGCCCTGATGTAAACGTGGTGGAAATATGCCTTAAACTCTTCGAAGCTCTGTAGGCTATTGTAGACCATGGGTGATAACTGCAGCGTGCGATTAATCCCCATTTTGATGTTCATCTCCATGAACACCCAAAATATTTTCTTGTCCCTTATCCTTTGTGCATCTCGGGTTACCCACAATGAAGCGTACTTCGCTGCCTCTGGAAGGTCCTGCGTGATCGCTGGGAACTGGCTATCTTCAGGCAATTCCCATGCCACCAGTACTATGGACAACAGAAGCCATTCATAGTGAAAAGTTTTTCCCTGCTCCTGTGCCTCACGACAGTTCTCAAGGAACTCTATTCATAAGTAGTTTTCCCAGTTGTACTGGACCCCTTCTATGCATTGTGCTACTAGTGCAACCACCGGTGCAGGCACCTCATACATGCGGCACTTCCACATAACCTTCCCTGCCAATATATGCGTCATGACTCTAACCGCAGGGTTGTTGATGTTGGAAATGGCGTACCCTCTCTTCTTCTTCTCTAGCTTAAACTTCTTCTCCATGGTATTTGTGATGTCCAAATCATCACTCTTGCCCTCCAAGATGTTCACTGGATCCTCTCCTTTGCAAGGGAGCTAGGTAATTATGTGAATCAAATGGTCTGTGATGGGGACAGGCTCCTCCAGCCACAAGCACCCATCATGCACCAAGCAGAGTAGTTGCTTGATGACAAAAATGGTTACTGGGGCATGATGGTAATGTGGCACCCAGAGTAGGTTTAATAGTCCTCCCTTATCCATACCTCTCATCCATTTACGTGACTCCAACTCTATGATTCCAATCAGTGTGACTTTCTTCTGGCGCATTAGTTGCACGGTTGGAAAATGTGGGAACTTCTCGTTGTCTGCGAGATCCCAGTCTTCAAATTTCAGTACAGGCACTCACCCCAAGTGTGCTCCTTCAAAAATAATGTCGTCAGGGAGCAACGGAGACTGTAGGGATCTTTTGCTCTCATCTATGTCTTTGGGCAACTTTTCTTTACCCTTCCACGAAGAAACATATGCGGGCATCTTGGTAAGAGGGTCTGTACCCTAGGTTTCAACATCCATTTCTACATCCTCGTCCTCTACTAGGATTTCTTCGAATTCTTCCTCCTCATCGACCTCCAAATTGATAGCCTTCCATTTTCTTCCATGGTAAGCTTATTCCTTAACGGATTCCTAGGGGATACATGCACTGGTACCATAGCCTGCTTGTCTTTCTTGGGTCTTGGCGTGTGCAGCGATTTAGGGACTTTTGCAACAATCTTGGCACTTTCTTGGACTTCTACTTCCATGATGGCCTACGCAGCTTCCTCGGCGGTCATTACTCCTGTATCAATGAATTCTTCAGGTGCTGCCATAGTGCAATTCCACAAGTCTCTCAACATCTTGGGTAATTTCTCAAACAACGAATTTGCCTTCAAAAGATTGAAAAAGTATGGATTCATGAATATCTGGGCATGCAACAACTCAATTCTCAAATTGCCAGGTGTTTTTTGTTGGACAACCCTTTGTAATTTATAACGCATTTTGAATTTGAATTCGACCGTTCCCCCCACATTTGCTCCATTAATGCTCGATTGGTAGTAGATTTTCAAGAATCTAGCCCATAAAATTCTCCTTAATTACTTGTCTCCCACTCCATTTGGTCTCAAACCAAGCATCACATCGTGAATAGTGACTGTAATAGTCACTTTCCATCCAACCCACATGGTAGCGTAGCTACCCTCGGGATGTCGCGGACCTTGTGACACTTTGCTACTACACGCAGTCCTAACATCGTGCAGCTCTCAGGTGGAGTAGTTTATAGTCCCGCGTCTCCTTTCAAGTGCCTGGAGCGCTAATACTATGCTTCGGTCAGCTAGTCAGATGGTCGAGCCACCTGTGTATGGCTCCAAATGACATCATTGACTTTTCCTGGGAAGAGTTCTCCATTTAACTTTACCAATTGCGCCGAGCCACCATCTATGATCTCCTTAATAACATACTGTCCCAGCCAATGCATTATGAGCTTCCCTAGGAATTTATAGAACTTACTATCATACAACAACACCAAAATCATTCACCTTGAATGTGCGCGACTTAATATGTTGATCATGCCAAGCCTTTTCGTGCTTCTTTTGGACCTGCTGGTGAAATCTAGCCAAAAATCATTCTTCCTTGAGCTCCTCCAACTGCGCCAGCCTCTCCTCCAGGGCTCCACGATTCGTCATACCTATGAGCGTTTCTATGTGTAGACTAGGCACGATGTATTCTATAGGCATTATGGCTTCCACTCCATAGACATGCCTAAAAGGCATCTGTCCCATCAGTTTCTTGCATGTCGTCCTATAAGCCCATAATACGGCAAGTACACGTAGGTCCCAATCACTTTGTTGCATGTTGCATACTTTGGTCAGCGCAATCTTCAATACTTTGCTGAACGCTTCTACTATCCTGTTAGCCTGCGGGTGATACAGTGTGCTCTTCTGATGATACACCTGAAACTCTTCCGTTAGTGCGTTGATTGTCTCATTTAGGAAATGTGTACTGTGATCAATCATCATGATCTTTGGACATCTGAATCACATCAGTACGTGTTCAAACATAAACTTTGTGGCCATCGCAGCCATACAATCCTTTATCGGCTACACTTCTGCCCAATAAGTCAAGTACTATGTCGCAGTGATAATATACCTCACGCTTGTTTTTCCTTGAGGTTTGATAGGTCCTACAAAATCTATTGACCACTTTTTGAAAGGTTGCAACGTCATTTGTGGGTTCAAAGGCATTTCGTCCCTCCGTGATGGCTAACCTATTCTTTGACATACAACACATGCCCTGCAATGTGCTTTTGAATCCCGATGAAGGGCTGGCCACCACAACCCGGTGCATAGAATATTCTGCGCAGTCGCTCTTCCCACATAATTTCCTCCCGTGGCACCTCCATGAGAATTCAAGAGGATGCTTCTTCATTCAAATTTAGGTACATACCTTTGCAGTATTCCATCATTCTCATCTTGTATAAATGCCCAACGATGACACTTGATAGACACCACTAATTTCTTCTTTTGATAGACAAAGTATTCTTTTGGTGTAGTTCTTGTTGTTAGAAAGTGAATTATATCTTCAAAATGTCCATCTGCTATGTGCACAGTAAAGAGTTGCGCATCGGGTAAACCTTCCTCCAGACTAGTAGTTTCCTCCCCCGTCTCAATGCACAACAGGTGATCTAGTCCCACGTTCATTCGTCCAGGCTTTACAACAAATTCAAAATCATATTCTTGGAACAATAAAATCCATTTGCATATACACTCCCCCAACATAGGCCTATTGACCAATTACTTCAGTGCAGAATGATCTCTATACATCATAAAGTGTCCTCCTAGCAAGTAGTGTCGTTACTTCTGGAGCACATACACCATAGCTAGTCCCTCGCACTCAATGGTGGAATAATTATTTTCTAATTTAGCTAATCTATGACTCGTGAACACGATAGGGTGATCCAAGCCTTCTCCACCATCCCGTGTTAATACTACCCCTAGCGCTATACACGATGTGTCAACATGGACATGAGACTCTTTCTTCTAGTTCGGGAAGACCAGAATCAATGTAGTAACCATATTTTCTTTCAATAGATCCAAGCTTTTCTTACAGTCATTATTCCAGCAAAACGTGACATCCTTTTTCAACATGTTTTCCATTGGTGCATTGATCTGGGCATAGCCTTTGATGAACTTCCTGTAGTACCTCGTATGTCCCAAAGTAGTGCGCAGCTGTTTCGCACTCCGCAGCGTGTCCAAATTCAGAATCATCGCGATTTTTGCGGGGTCTACCATCTGCCCTTGTTTACAAACCACATGCCCCAACAGGTTCCCAAAAGGAATAAGGAACATGCACTTCTTGTGGTTGAGTGCAATTTGGTATCTTCAACATGTATCCAACATCAAGCGTAGGTTCACTACATGGCACCAAACTAGCCCAAATATAGTCCATTCCCAGCAATGGAACCATTTGTTGGCTTATGGGGGCTTGACTCAGGTTCAGAGTTATTTAGCCAAACAAATCCATGCTCTACTGGCCCTTTCGACATTAGCCCGTGGAGCGTAGACTGAAGTCTCACCTGAAGCAATATGGGGGGTTGCTGGAACAAATTTTCTGCACCCTTGAGATGTATGAGAGGTTGGCTTATTCCAATTAGATCTTTCTTCGCACAAGTCACTTCGTGCACTCGTTCCAACCTTCAATATCTTCGCAATCTTTTACAATCATCTTTCGCGCAACCCTAACCAGGGGTTGAGATGCTTTCATGCTGCTAGGGCAGTGAACTGCACTAGTTCCCAACTACACTGTGTATCTTACTTATCTTCTTATAGATCTTAGTTAATCTTCATGTAAATCAATATCCTATCTTGCATTCACTTAATAAATACAATTATACACATTCACGCATCATATAAGTATTAGAAGTGAATTTCATACCCAAGATAACAGATGCATAAGACAAGAAATAAATACATAGAATTAATATGAAAATTCTCTTTAATAATACTTCCAATTGTTATAGACTCGACTCGCCCTATGCACTCAGCTGAAGATTACTAGGCCTCTGCGCACTCAGCTGCAAAACCTTCTCCTACTCTATGACCCAAAACTAGACTTTACTCCTCAAATCTATCTCTCATACATCATTCATTATTCCATTATGAATCTATCAAAATACTTAGAGCCTTGCTCTATTTATATAATGCCATGGTCCACGAACCATGGGTAGATCTCTACAGCTGACATTACAATAAAAAAATTAAGGGCAGACAACCCTATGACTCTTTTACAAACTACGCGCTCCGCACCCAAAAAATGCGGGGTATTTACATAATAATTACAATCTTTGACCAAAATCTAGGCTCTAAGCCCAAAAACTTCCCTTGGGGGATCCCACACCCAACAACACCCCACTGTTGAATCTCCTACTAATTCCTCCATCTGTTGGAACTAGTTTAACTGACTTTAAAATAGTTAAACTAAATTAAATAATGACAACTCCAAATAAACTCAATTAGGGCTCCTAAAAATTAGGAGATGCTCTAGGGTCTTCCTACAGGCTGGTAACCACCTCTAGCGACTACTCGAATAGCATGGTACAATACTTCACTGCGCTCTCTACTGCTGCTGCCGCATCTTTCACAGTGGTCTCGTGTTTCTCTCTGATCTCTGGTGGAGTCGGAGGTTGGGCCATCAACTGCAACTCTACAATTTTGAGGTTTAGCTCCAGCTGAACCTTTGCCAATTCAGTTCGTGCCTCACACACTCCAGTAGCAAGCTTTTGAACCCTTACATCTATTGGCTTAGCCTCAGGAATTCCCAACTCTGAGACAGTCCGGCACACCTCATCCACAACTATGGCAATGCATTGGTTCTTGTTTGTAATGTCTTTTACAAGGTCAAGGGGTGGAGTCCCTCTACACAGTTATCTAGGCGGTGTTGACCTTTTGTTCACTAATCACCTGCAATGTGCACTATTCACGGGCCTGAAGTTCCGTGATCATGTCATCCTACAAAAGGTGAAGCACCTCATTGGGAAGCGTAGCCAAGTTGAGTCCAACTCTCTTGAGGGCGTTGACAGCGGGTCTGTCAGTGTTAGTCTTTGTTGTTAGTGCTCCATCTAGCAACATTATTTCTTGAGGATTCCTTACACACAGCATCCCTGCGGCTTCTAAGTGTTATACGAGAATAGTGTCCACACGGATGCTGCTATTCCCACTAAGATGGGTGGCTATCTTAGAAACAAACAATCAAAGTCTACTATTGATTCCTTTTATGAAAATAGATGAGAGGAGAACCAAGAGGGCCAACCTGAGTCTTGCACTCGATTCCTTCTCTTTCTTGATAGAGTTTTGTCGCTCGCTCTTTGTCTGCTCAGCTTCAAAAGGACCTGTAGAATCACAGCAACATACTACTATGCAAGAAAAAAGGATCTAAATTCATAAATAATGCAGGATCAGATGTAAATTAACCATATACAAGCATATATAAAAAAGTACACTAGAATATGGAAGGAAACAAGAATAGCTTTATTCAAATAAAAAGTAGCAAGAGGAATACAACCATGAGCAGCTCTGACCCAGCATCATCCTCCAGCTAAGAAGCCCTTCTTTCACCTCAAGCAAAGCAAAATCACCCAACACTGTGAATGTACACCAGAATACCAACAACACTTCTCTATAAGTTACAAAATTCCAGCCTTTTGGATCTCTGTGATGAGGGATCCATATATAGATGATTACAGAGAGGTGAGTCATATTTTGGGATCTTGATTAGTGTATCTCTCTGATAGTTCCTGCTTCCACTTGGAGAATGAAGATCTTCTTACTATCCCTGGTTGAAAATGGAGTGGCAAGTGTCAAAGGGGAAGCTTCTGGAAGATTCCATGATCTTCCACCTTGCATTTTGGTCCCTGCCATTTGTCCATTCCTGACCATCGCACCCTACAGAGGAGAAAAACAATATGCACCACACCCTGTACATTGGGAAAGTGATATGCATCGTACCCTCTACATGGAGCTTTCAGTATGGTCCAGTTTTGACCATTTATGAGCAGTTTTCAGTGGAGAACTTCTGGGAGATTATGTAATCAGTTGACCTTGTTACTTTAGGCAGTGAAGCAACCCTTTTAGGGACTTAAGAGCCCTCAGTTTATGGACATTTGTGATTGGGGTTGAAGTTCCCAAAAATGTCTATAACAATTGCCCCCTAAAGCATAAGGTCGTTAATTGTTTTTGATGTCGGGTGAAATGATTTAGTATAAGGATCTGAAGTTTTTCTGAGCTTGGAGGTGACTTGTAATAAGATACAATACAATACATTATTTGACAACATTTTTTCATGATCTAGCTGAGGCGGGCATTCCCATGCTCAGCTTTATAAACTCATTTTCATGTACATAGGACAAACAATCGTCTGTGTGACAAACTAATGATATGGACACATCATCCTTTGATTTGGATGATCATCTGTTTAGCAATGATGTACACTAGATGTTTTTATATTCCTAAATATATCGCAGCCTAGATGGATGAAACTAGATCCAGGGTCTTCAAACTCAGCCAATCTTCACTCAGAGTACAAGTTGATCCATGTGAAAAATGTTTTGGAGTCGAACATGGAAAGACATCGCCTGATTACCAGCTAATGATGTAAGTTGTTAACAGGTGTGAGAGGAATCATCAATAATGACAATGACCCTCAAGGTACTACAGTACAATTTACATGGTGTGAAAAAAGGGACTTGGCGTCGAACACCACGCAAAATTTCTCGGTCGAAGGCCATTGATGTAAACCTGTCGCCGAAAGTGAGAAACTTGCCATTGAGTCATGCAAGCTTCAAAGTACTGAAAGGGTTGTTCCTAAGTCAACTTCTTGGATAATGAGCTGATGTCGACAAGAAGTGACCCGTCATAGGAGGGCCTTAATGAATCGCACATCAATGACACGGAACAAAGTAAATGATTTTGGAGGTGAAAACAAACTGACGATATGGGGTTCAGGATGGCGATCATGAAGGAATGAAGCATGAATGTATTGCAGTGGGTGAGACTCAGGTGAATTGTCTGAATGACTTCTCTTGAAAATATTGGTGAAACTGACGATGGATTGGTAGCGTTAATCCCAGAGATGGATGGTGTGAAGGACCAATGGTGAAGACCAGTGAACGGAACAACCCAACCCGACATGGATGTGAAAGGAAAGTGTCATGTTCAAGAGTGACTTGCTACCAATAAAGTTTCTTCTTGTTTTCTTCCCAATTTTCCCCAGTCATTGCTGACCAATACCTATTTATTTTTGTCAAGCTTGAGGAGGATAACATATTCTTGTTCTATAATCCGCCCTTCGGGCGAACTTGTCGCTATATTTTAGTGAGCCTAGCGACAGTGAAATTCGTTCTCGTCCTGTTGGATGAGTTTGTCGCTATTAGTTTTAATGAGTTTAACGACAAAGATAACTCGGTCTCTTTCAATTTTAGAGAGTCTGAAAGAAAATATAAAGAAGACTCCGAAGGTTCTTTTTCGTTGTATAATCCCTTAAGTCCGAAAAAGCGTAAAATAATACAAAAGGGATGAATTTTCGATAGTTTTAACGAGCCAAACAAGACAAGCTCTCGATCTTTTTGTGTAATAATCCCTCAGGTCCAAAAAGATTAAAATCTAGAGGAGGGATAGCACTTCCGATGACTTTAACGAGCCGGAGAGGCTAATCGCTCGGCAATCTTATCATATTTTACGATTCAGTTGAAAAGAGCTTAAAGGAGACTCGTTTTTCGAGGAACGAGTGATGATTTCGAGTAGCAGCGGATTCCAGGTAAGGTTTGGAATTTTCCAATCACGGTAGTGTCACAAGGATGGCTAATAGAATCACTCTTCGCAGATGTTCCTCGAAAGAGTAAACAATCAAATGGAGGTGAATGATCGGCTAAAAA
>APFE030799685.1:240744-281489 GCA_000404065.3 Pinus taeda
TTTGAGAAGAGCAAAAACAATCTTTTCCCGACTTGAAAATTCATGAACAGAGAAATACGCATCTAGCAGATTTAACCATTTATCTACGGCATCTGCGTCTATTTTACCCTCGAAGATGGGGATTTCAAAATTAACTTGTACCCTAAAGGGCGTGGCGTTTCCAGAGTCGCTGCTGGAAGCCGATGCGTCACCTCTAGGTAGCCGCTGAAGGATCTATGCAAAGCTTTCCATCATCGCGTTCCTTTGCTGCTCGAGTGCTTCTTCGAGCAATATTTTGATAGGATCTCCTGCTCCCTCGTCTTTCTTCTCATTCGCCATGGGAGGCTGTCGGGATTTGCGAGGCTAGTCTTGCAAAGGTTCAACCAGTTCAAGCCCTAACTCCTTATATTCTGACCTCGTCGGGGACATGCAAAGAAAAACCAAGAAAAAGCAGACCGCTCTGATACCACAGAATTGGAAATAAACCAGCTAGGACAACAGTAGCTTATCTCTGAGAAGAGATGTGCGGCTACATGTCTCTGAACTGTTTGGAACTTGTGTTACAATGAGGCTCGAAGGCCTATTTATTATTGAGAAACAATGGAAAACCCTTCACATTCCAAAGCCAACCCTTAGAAGATGAAACGCCAAATTGTGGGCCCCGTTTTGGGTAAATTGGTACATCAATTTCCCGGGGTCGTAACTTTGGCATACGATGATCTTCGTTTGACGCGTATGATAGCTCGTTAGAAAGATCTATCCGAGAACTACCATTGTTGGAACGGGCAACATCGTCCATTACATGGATCGATGTTGCCCCCGGATTCCCCAAAAAACGTCGTTTAGGGCCTCAAAACGGCTCCGGAAGTTTAGGACCCGAAAAACTGCTAAAAATAGTAAGTTGTGCTACAATTAAGGAAACTGAAAATGCTGAGAAAGACAATGATGGGGGTCTAGGTGGACTTGGCAGGTGGCCACCAATATCCATCTGGATTAGTTCTCATCCTGTTGGATGAGTTTGTCGCTATTAGTTTTAACGAGTTTAACGACAAAGATAACTCGGTCTCTTTCAATTTTAGAGAGTCTAAAAGAAACTGAAAGAAGACTCCGAAGATTCTTTTTCATTGTATAATCCATTAAGTCCGAAAAAGCGTAAAATAATATAAAAGGGATGAATTTTCGATAGTTTTAACGAGCTAAACAAGACAGGCGCTCGATCTTTTTGTGTAATAATCCCTCAGGTCCAAAAAGATTAAAATCTAGAGGAGGGATAGCACTTATTATGCCTTTTAACGAGCCGGAGAGGCCAATCGCTCGGCAATATTTTCATATTTTACAAGTCAGGTGAAAAGAGATTAAAGAAGACTCATTCTCGAGGAACGAGTGATAGTTTCGGGTAGCAGTTGATTCCAGGTAAGATTTGGAATTTTCCAATCACGGCAGTGTTACAAGGATGGCTAGCAGAATCACTCTTCGTAGATGTTCCTCGAAGGGGTAAACAATCATATGGGGGTGAATGATCGGCTAAAACCGAGTGTAGGTGATGGCGAGAACACAACCAAGGCTCAAAAGCTGGCGATAAGACATTCACAATGGTTATTTACCCATTCATTTTTTAATGAGCTTAAACGCAGGGAGAAACACTTGCTCATGCTTATGTTTATTTTTTAACGACCTTGAACTATGCGCTAAAACTGCTCGTGGAGAGTTTATTTTTTAACGAGCTTGAACTCTGCGACAACATTGCTCGCCATGATGGTCATTGATTTTTTATTTACCCTTAACATTTTGTTCTTTCAAAGATAGTACTACCTGTTCATCTGCTTCATCAAACCAATTAGAAATGAAAACATATCTTTGATAAATGAGTCAAAACACTAATATTTTACTTGAATTACATGCATAGTAACTTATAAGTGACTTTTACCTCTCATTTTACCATTTCATTCGAATTTGGTTTGTTGGAGCTCTGGAGGTGCTTTCCCCCCTGATTTTCACTAGTGGATTCCGAGAGATTCTGTGGACGATTCTCGATGGTGTTTAGACTAGGTAGGAGCTAAACTTGTGCTCTTTCATTAAATTCCTTTCATTTTGGATTTTGAGCTCATTCCCCTGTTCTGCTGAGCCCTTTGGGTTTGAAGAACTCGCCCTAGGATCATCACACCCTTCCTTAGTCAAAAGGTGAGATGCATACTGATGTCTGCACTGACTAGTCAGTATGCATCGCTCCTAGAACACTTGCTGGGGTGCGATGGGCACAGGGAGGAAACTTTTTGCATGGTTTCCTCATGAAATGTTTGCCTCTTTTCACCAAATGAAGATCTTGACTCTTCCCTTGTTTGTTTTTCAGAGATTCATCGGAGGAAAATGGTTGTCACATGGCAAGAACATGAGCATGAAGAAGAGGACATTATTTCTTTACATGATCCGGGCACAGTAGCTGCATTACGGAACTGTGGCTTGCTGAAGTTTTTCTATATCTCGAGCATGAGACAACAAATTAGTTTGTTGCAGTATTTCCTCAATGTTTGGGATCCTATCAACCAGGTATTCCAGATTAGGGGCAAATCAATCCCCTTGACAGTGGTGGACATCTATTTTCTGACCGGCTTATCGAGGCATGGTGCCCCTCTCTCTTTATCAGGTTCTACCTGTGGGGGTGAGTTTGTAAGGGAGTACATTCGCCGACATTGCAGAGAGGGATCTCAGCCGAGTGCGGATGGCAAGATCAACATCCAAGACGTCACTAACCGGCCCTTGCGGACCATCCTGTTTACCTTTGCTAGACTGGCTGGTAGTTCTGCTCTTCATATAGCCAACAGATCTTATATGCAGTATGCTTTGGAATGCCTTGAATGGAAGGTGTTCAATTGGTGTGATGCAGTAATTTCTGTGATGAAGGAATAGCTGACCAAGGTGAAGAGCGACAGATCCAAGAACTTTGTTTATGGTTCTATTTTGATTGCTTTCACCTTGGAGCGAATCCCACTGATGCAGCCACAGTATATATCACTTGGCCTACCTCCACTAACCGAACCACAGATGTAGAGATGGGTCGATCTCATGTCTCGGAAAGCTGGCCAACCCCATATTTCTTTTTCTGAGACCTTCTTTAAGTGGTTTGACCATCAGGAGATGGTCTATGCCAGGTTCCCATATGCTGGTATGGACTTCCGAGGTGATCCAGATTTGGCATTGCCAGCTGGAGAGCAGTGGGGTGTCATGGGTAATTTTCTTCTGACCATATCTCTGTTCATTGTTGTTTATAATTTTCTTATATTCTTATGATCAAGATTAATCAAAACTTATGTGCTTATGCAGATGTTGGCCCAGTTCGACCAGCAGTGCACCGTAGAGACCCAGCGGCCGCTCCAGCATGAGAAGCGGTTGGGAGGGCTATCCTTCATGACCTTGATGTGGCCGAGACTCTTTCGGCACTACAAGAACAGATTGAGGGTCTTACCCTTGGCATCCCGGATGTTAGGACCAATGAGCTACCTTTGCGGTTGCAACGACCTACCACTGGAGTGCCGAGTCAATGGACTAGACTGTTACGCATGATTGCACAGGTGGTGACTTGTTATCACCAGCACCATTAGGCTAGGGTGCCCCCTAGCATTTTTGAGTTTTGGGTCATTTGACCAATTTTGTCTTGGTTATAGAACATTATGTACAAACTATAAACAATTATGGAATATATTTTTTATTTTCGGAGCTTTATTTTGGTTCAGTTACATGATCCTACTGCATATATTGATGTGATGCTTCTTTTTATAAATGTCGCAAATGTCTATCTAACACATAATCTGCCAATGAGTCTGTTAATGTGTTTAAACTTATGAAAATATGTTGATATTGGATGAAATCGAACTGTCTTTCCAAAATTTTGACCCTTAGGAACATGCGATAGATAGCTAGATTTCATACAGCATAGATGTCGGTGAGTTGTAGAATGACGAGATGTGAGTCTAGCCTGACGACAAGTCGGCATATACCATGTGCGATGGCATCAGAAAGGAGTTCTATTAATGCGCTGTACTCAACGATATTGTTCGTAGACCAACCAACACATACTCCTATGAAACTTACTAACTCGCTACGAGGATTGAAAATGGCCCATGCCGTAGAAGACTGATTCCACGAGCTACGACTTGCTCCGTCAGCATATCCAATGAATGATTCTAGTAGGTTCGACATCTGCAACGAATGCAAAAAATGGATTACTTAACCAAATTAAATTCTCTTGGCGAAAACAAAAATGTAACAAAAGCACGAAGACTACTATGCAAGATCAAGCATAGTAGCGCTTGAGGTACAACCCGTTGCGAGGTTGCACCAGTGGAATCCCATCATAGTCCATCAACTCGTAGGCTCCTTTTGCTAACACCTGTTTAACACTATAGGGACCCATCCATAATGATTTGAATTTCCCTGCTCCCAATTTATCAGATTCCTAGTCATAAGGTAAAACCAGGTCACCCTCTAAGAAGACACGAGGTTTGACATTCTTGTCGAACTGTGATTTGACTCATTTCTTATGAGCCTCGTTAGCCGAATTTGTATCACAATGGCTTTCATCCAAATGGATTAATTCCAAGGAATGAGCCTCTTCTTCTGAGGTTCCGGGGAGAAGGTCGACTGCAAGTTTGAGGGACAAGATTTCACATTGAACTGGTAATATTGCTTCGAGACCATACACCAATTGAAAAGGTGTGAATCCAGTTGCATTTCTCACTGATGTCCAATATACCCACAAGATCGAGTATAGGATTAGGTTCCAATCCCGTTTGTGGACTCTGATCATCCTTTGCAGCATGCGCTTTAGGACTTTGTTGATTGCTTCAACTTGTCCATTAGCTTGTAGATAGTACGGAGTAGAGCTGTCGTGGGACAGTCCTAATTTGGAAACCAACTCAACCATCTTGTGATTGCGAAAATGTGATCTATGATCTGTGACTATGGCCTGTGGAACACCAATTCTAGAGACTACGTGATTGAAAAAAGAAAAGGGCAGTCGTTTCGCCACTGTTGTTTAATGTAGGCATCACCTCGGCCCATTTGGTAAAATAGTCTACCACGACTATTATATGCCCATGCCCCCCAGTCGAGGTGGGGTGACATGTCATGAAATCTATGCCCCATTTGGCAAATGGCCCAACAGCTACTACTGGTTGCAGTGGTGCAGGTGGTCTTCTGGTTTTGCTATCGAAAATTTGGCAAGCATGACAACTTATAACTGCGGTTATGCAATCTTTGAACATTGTTGGCCAAAAGTATCCTGCTTGGAATTTTTTTTGCGTCGTAGCATAACTAGATTGATCCCCCCCACATGCGCCTGAATGGCAGTCATTCAGGACTTTTTCGACCTCCTCAAGGGTAAGGCACCTCCGCAGAACTGTATCGATACCACGACGGTAAAGAGCATCACTGATGATCACGTAGTCTTTTGCTTGGTATCGAATACGTCGCTGGTCGGAGCGTGAGGTATTAGACCTGTATGTTTGTGTCTGGAGATAAATTATTATATCTCTGTACCACAAATCGCTTGAAGATATCAGAAACAAATTTTCATCCACGATTGCTTCTTCGGATGTGGCATCGTTGGACGACGATGGGAGATCACATAGTAACTCCGCGAATACCAGGGCTTTCTTTGATTTGGATTTTTTAAATTCCAAATCAAACTCTTGGAGAATCGTTATCCATTTCGTATACTTGCCCCCCAGCAACTGTCGCGACAATATATAAGTCATGGGGTTGCAATCTGACAAAATGGTAGTTTTCCTAAAGAGGACATAGTGTCAAAATCTCTGTATTGCTTGAATAGGTGCGAGGGCTAGCTTTTCAATGTAGGAGTATTTCATTTCCGTATCATTTAAGTTTCAGCTTAAATAATATATAGGATGTTCAATTCCATTGTCTTCTTGAACTAAAACCATTGCTATGGTTGTATCTGTTGCAGCCAGATACAGGTTAAAGTCTTTTTGATAATTAGGAGCATACATTAATGACTCTTGTATTAGAGATTTCTTTAAAGCATTAAAGGAAGCTTGCGCGACCTGGTCCCAAACGAAGGGTACATCCTTTTTCAACAGACGAGTATAACCTTTAGCTAGTTCAGCTTAATTTGGAATGAACCTCCTGAGCAAATTTGCTTTCCCTTGGAGTTTCTAAATCTGAAGAAGGCTTGAAGGTGGAGGCAAATTGATGATTGCCTGAACCTTGCAAGGGTCGAGACGAATCCCATCCTTTGAGACAATGAAGCCAAGTAAACAACCAGAACTGACGCAAAACATGCATTTGTGCAGATTGAGTCTTATCTTGTAATGTTGGCAACGTAGAAATATTGCTCTCAAATGGCACGGATGATCGGTTCGCTTTCGCGAATGAGCTGGGAGATCATCGAGATAAGGTTGAACGATGTTTTTGATGTCATGGAAAGAATAGTTCATTGCTCTCTGAAGATTTTCCCCTGCGTTCTTCAAAACAAAGGGTAGCTTGCGATATGCGAATGTGCCCCATGGACAAATGAATGCATTCTTTGACTGGTCCTGTGGGTGGATATTTATTTGATTATACCTGGAAAATCCACCCATGAATGAAAAGATTTTGCATCTAGCACATTCATCAATAATCTGGTCGATAAAGGGTGTAGAATAGTTGTCTTTTGGACAAGCTTGATTTACATCCCTGTAATCAACCCACACTCTGATCGTTCCTTGTTTTTTCGTCACAGGAACAATATTTGATACCCAATCGGTTAGAAGATCGGGGTAAATGAAACTAGCATGGAGGAGTTTCTCAACTTCTGCCTTGATGGCAATGGCTTTCTTGGGGTGCACCTACCTTAGCCGTTGTCATATTGGTTTGACGTCTGGATACATCTTAATCTCGTGTTCAATTATGCTTGAGTCGATACATGGAATTTCATCATATGACCAAGCAACGACATCTCTTAAATCACGAAAGAGAGTGTTGTATATTTCAAGTTCGGAAGAAGAACAAGATTTGCTGACATGAATGTCCTCTACAACATCTGTTTTGGTTGAGATGTTTATGGAAATAGTCTCTTCGATATTGGATAGGTTTCTCTCGGAATCCACAGTTTTTATAGTATTCGTCAGAAAGTCAAATACCGAAGGATGATGTAGGTCACCGGAATTATCTTCTTTACATGTCGGAAGATGGGAATGGTGCCCCATCGATCATCATCGATCGAATGATTCCTTTGTCTATAAGGTGTACTTGTGACCAATGATCTGAAGGGGTGTCGTATTCCTTAGACCTATATACCCCAACGCTTGACGAGCGTTGATGCTGGTTTGCCTCCCATGCTAAGAACATTGATTGCTATAATATTTTCAGTGGGGTTAGAGGCAAAACCTGGGAATGATCCATTTTAACATCATTTTCTGACATCTTTTGAATGGAAGATATCATATTTCAGGTTCCTACATTAGCCACTTCCGCCAAATTGGTAGGAGGCGATAGGGTAATAGTTCCCATTAACGTAGGGTCTTTTAGTAGGCCTACTCCGATATTATGAAGCATGCTAGGGATTCCATGGATCATTGGAATGCTTCCCGTAACTTGCGAACTGTTAGGGAGAAAAGTTTGTTGGTCGATGATTGTAATTCGTCCTTGGGAAGGAAATGCAATTTTCCTAAAGTAGGTCAACACAACAGCTGCCATGGCATATATCTAGGGTCTTCCCAGTAGGATATTGTAATCAAGATTTTCGTCAATGACTTCAACATCGATTTCTACTGTTTTGCCCCCCAATTCGACTTGCAAGTTACTTAGTATCCCATACAGGGTGTACGTTCGTCCATCAAATGCTTTTAATCTTGTTGACGATCGCGACAAAGATGGAGACCCCAGAGTTTTCCAGCAACTCATCGACATGATACATGTGGATGCCCCCTCATCAATAATTGTTCTATGAACAGTTTTGTTGAGGGCTTTCACTTGAATGAGGAAAGCTAGTTGAGCTGGTAACTGAGGGTCGTATCCTTCATGATTGAAAGATACAAGATTGGAATCCCTTGGGTCAATCCCACCTATTGCTGACAATAAAGCCTATTTTTGGGAGGGGCAATTTTGTAGCACTTCAAGAGTCGACATCGCAGATGGTGATTGGGCTAAATCCTCCACTATATTATAGTGTTGTGCTACTCAGGCACGAGGGTTAAACATCGATTTGTGTACTACTCCCTTTGGCGGTTTTATTGTTAATTTAGGAATGATGGGCGGCACGACTTCTTTTGAAGTCGTTGTTGAACTACTAGGTTGATCATTATCCTTGTTGTTCAACATCTGTGGATTCCCGTAATCTTTAATCCTTGTCATTATGAGAGTATCATTCAGTTGCTTCGAGACTGACAACATTAGTACTTGGGATGGGGAAGCATTTTCATTTGCAACTAGATTTGTTCCTGGGTTTGGAAACGGATTAGTTAATATAGCCGAGGTTTTTGAACTTTTGAAGAATTTCCTAAGTTCTTCTTTATATGGAAATTCTCGGGTCCAATGATCCTTGTCACATATACTTCATGGACTTTTGGTTTTCGCATTCCCAGAAGGGTTTGCAGAAGGTTTCCTAGGAGATGAGTCTCCCTGGTTTTTCTTCTTCCCTTGTTTTTTCTTCTTGCCTCCTGGTTGCTTGGTTTCTTTGCCTTTGTCTGTTGACATAGCATTTACTTCTGAGGCTAGAAGTTCCTCATTTGCATCTTGAATCGAAACTGTTTGGGCCTTTTTGGTTGTGGCCTTTGCGGTTTTAGTGCTTTTCGTGCCTATCACACCATCACTGGAATGAGAGTCTTTGTTTGATTTAGGAGGTGGAGGGATGGAGAATTCTGGTCTAGGAGCGTCAGGGATTTTACCGTAGAGCATGCCAGACTGAGTATAGATCAAGTCTAGATATTGTGCATGAGCAATAACTTGATCTTCAGTGATGACTCTGCCCTTTGCCACATCTTTTGTAATATCGGGTAACAATGACTTAATAAACCATTCAACCAATAGCTGATCAGGGACATATGTTTTTACCATTCTGCGACGACGCCGCCACTCATGAATATGATCAGATATGTGAGTGGATGTTGTTTGTTTGAAATTGGTAAGCAGCTCAGTTCCTGTTTCGTACCTAATAGGTAACTGAAATTGGGTTAAAAAGGTTGTGGCTAGGGTACTGAAGTTATCAAATGAAGCTCTAGGAAGTTCGATATACCACTTTGTTGCCAGACCAGTTAACATGCGCTGAAAGAGGCGAAGCCAAATCGAATCATCATTGAGAGTGTTTGATGAACACCATAGATGAAAGGTCATCACATGATTCGATGGGTCTTCACCTGGATTTCCATTGAATTTAGGAATATCTGACGGAAGTTTATGCGGGATCGCCGGCCACCAAGGGGTGTAGCCAATTGGATCGTTCGTTAGTCGACTTAGATTTGGTAACTCTAGAGTTTCCACGAAGGGAAATTGTTGATTTAGGCTTGGTTGAGCATACCCAGGATAAGACAGAATTGTTTGAGCAGTCAGTCTTTGCATACTAGCATAATGCATTTGATGTTGGTAACTTTGGTAAGGTTGATGGGCATAACCATTATGATATGGTTGATACTACTGCCCATTACTCGCAAAGACTTGTTGCTCATATCCTTGGTAAGCTTGCTGGAATTACAGTTGTTGGTATTGCACTGGCCATGGTTTTGAAGCCATGGACGGTTGTCCAGCACTGACTGTTTGACCAAGATGGGGGTTGGTGTTCCCCATTTGAACCTATGCCATTCCACTAGTGGGTGATTGTGGTTGTGTCAGAGGTACAAGAGATTTTTGTATCACCACCTGCGAAACTTGAGGTTGGCATACAATTGGTGATGCTTGTACTTGCGATACAACCACAATAGCCAGCGTAGTGGGAATGTTTGTCATAGGTGAACTTTGTTGTATTGAGCATACAACTCTTGGTTGTTGAGACAGGACTGGTACCCAACCGTTAGTTGTGATTCCAGCATAACCCAAATTTTGTTGCGAACTCACGCATGGTTTTCCTTTTGGGGAAGACAATGAAAGGGTATACGGCCCTCCATACGTCGATAATCTAGTGCTCAAAGGAATGATTTGCCTTTGGGGACCAGTTTGCCCAAATTTACCTTGTGATGGATCAATTTTTCGAGACTCAACATAAGAGATTCCAGATATAATTCCGGACGAACAAACAGGAACAGTCCATACTATCGAAATAGTCCTAGGATGGACTCCATCTAGTGATTGAAAATTGGTTGGGACAGATGGCACGTTGGCGAACATTGTCGAAATAGCAGAAGGAGCTTCCGTTGTTGCTATGTCCAGTGACACAGTCCTTGATGTTGATGGTTGTTCAGACATATTAAGTCTATCCAAAATATTCCTCAGCGATTCTTCAGGAACTTCCGAGGGTGGGTGAATATTCTTTGATAAAGAAGGATATAGGTTGATCCCAGCTCCAAGTTGCATTGGAGTGTTAGATGGAGGATCTTTCACAATCTCTTCTATGGCAATCAATCTGGGAGGAAGAGGTAGACCGTCAAATCCATAAAATATTTCTGGTGCCGAAGAAGATGTAAGTTTTGTAGCAGCAGATGGTTGGGGAGTAACACCTTCTAAATCAGTTGTAGATGGAACCAGTTCAGGGAATAGAAGTGTTAACCATCACACTAGGATCAGTTGTAATGTCCTGTTGCTGTTGCGGATCTCTTCCATAGAGGCAGGGATTCCAGAAATTTTCGGAGTAACTGGAGTCTCTGAGGATGTTGGAGCGCTTGCTCCAACCAACCTAGGGGACTTTGATCCAGTTAAACGAGTTCACTTCGTCCGGAATGGCTTCGCTTCTGGAGTCAACAATGGTTGACTCGTAAGTCTCCGTGAAAGACAGGGTTTTGATTGACTTTCTTCCACGATTGTGGATTACTTGATCAACTCAAAATAAAAGGGAAAAATGTTTTTCGAATTAAATGAATTTTAGATGCTTTGACACAACTTGTTTTTTCAATTTTAAAGAGTCGAGAAAAAACAAAAGATGACTCTAGTCGCCTTCAATTTTTATCGAGCTTGAAGTGACAAGTGCTCAAAGGAACTTTTCCTTTAAGGAGTCTGAAAAGGAGAAAAATGGACTTCTCTAGAGATCTAGGCAAAGAGGATTACCAAACCAATCGTAAAACTGCAAAATACTTTTTACGGTACAGTAGTCAGTCTTCCTGAATGTTGTGTTCGGTGCATTACGATCGATAGGGTGGCAAACACGACTTCCTAAAGATAAAGGATGCAGCCTATTATGGTCTCCCAATATATACATGACAGTATGTGGGAGCACAAGTCCGTACTGGCACTTGCCATCTCAAAGTGGAGGAATCACCCAACTAGGAATGAAAGCAATAGTTACCAAGCTTTATGACACTGGAATACGTCTCTAGCCTAGACTCTAGATGTTGCGTTAAGTTCCAAAGTGTTGTTAGATTCATTGAGATTTATCTTAAGTTGATCTTGCCTAGTAGTTTGCCTTTCAGGTTCACCACGTGATGTATGTATAATTCCTAAATGCAGTCTAAGATGATAAACAAACGTTTTATCTTCTTTCAGCAATGAAAATCCTAGCTACTAAGGGGAAGAAAGTCAAGCATCTTTCCTTCACAGAGCACAGAGCACATGCTAATATGCACCGTCCTAAATCAAGCCAAGCATTCAAGATGCAAATGCACATGCATGTATTGGTTTTCAGCTCTCTTAATGTGTAAATGACGCTAAGAAAGCTATGTGCAAAACTGAATTACTTTTAAAGAAACTGTACTTAACAAAATTCTTTTTTAAAACATAGTGAAAGCAAGAGAGACACTTTGCGAGTTTGAAATGGAAATTGCTTTTCAACACTTTAAAACTAGTAAATCAACTCTTATGCAATAGTAACTTTATAATCAACTATCCAAGACAATAGAATTGCTTTCTAAAATTGAAAATGATATCCACGACACTTTCAGATCTAGAGACGACAGTCCGACTATGTTACTTTTTGCAAAAGAGAACTAAAAAAACTCACAACTTGTAGTTTAGTTCAGGTGTTTAAGCTGAATAATTACATATCAATGTATGTAAAACACAGGGGTGATTTAAGAGGTTACTAAAGCCACCACTCAAGACAATTAGATTTCTTGCAGATCTATTGTTTAATTTATAAACAAAAACCAAGAGATTGACTGAAGTAGCATTGATCTACTTTTCATTTGTATGAAAAATGAAGTTCGAAGGCTAGCTGGCTTGACTTCAGGATCCGTCTGTATGTTTATAAAAGAAACAAGGATAGATAGGCTAACAAGTAATTTAGTTCTTCCCCAGCGGAGTCACCATTTTGTTATATGGGAATAGTGTCCACACGGATGCTACTATTCCCATTAAGATGGGTGGCTATCTTAGAAACAAACAATCAAAGTCTACTATTGATTCTTTTTATGAAGATAGATGAGAGGGGAACCAAGAGGGCCAACCTGAGTCTTGCGCTCGATTTCCTCTCCTTCTTGGTAGAGGTTTGCCACTTGCTCTTTGTTTGTTCAGCTTCAAAAGGACCTGTAGAATCACAGCAACATAGTACTATGCAAGAAACAAGGATCTAAGTTCATAAATAATGCAGGATCAAATGTGCATTAACCATATACAAGCATATATAAACAAATACACAAGAATATGGAAGGAAACAAGAATAGCTTTATTCAAATAAAAAGTACCAAGAGGATTACAACCATGAGCAGCTCTGACCCAGCATCATCCTCCAGCTAAGAAGCCCTTCTTCACCTCAAGCAAAGCAAAATCACCCAATACTGTGAATCTACACCAGAATACCAACAACACTTCTCTATAAGTTACAAAATTCCAGCCTCTGGATCTCTGTGATGAGGGATCCATATATCGATGATTACAGAGAGGTGAGTCATCTTTTGGGATCTTGATTAGTGTCATCTCTCTGATAGTTCTTGCTTCCACTTGGAGAATGAAGATCTCTTACTCATCCCTGGTCGAAAATGGAGTGGCAAGTGTCAGAGGGGAAGCTTATGGAAGATTCTATGATCTTCCACCTCGCATTTTTGTCCCTGCCATTTGTCCATTCCCGACCATCACACCCTACAGAGGAGCAAAACAATATGCATCGCACCCTGTACATTGGGAAGGTGATATGCATCGCACCTTCTGCATGGAGCTTTCAGTATGGTCCAGTTTTAACCATTTATGAGCATTTTTCAGTGGAGAACTTCTAGGAGATGATGTAATCAGTTGACCTTGTTCCTTTAGGTAGTGAAGCAACAATTTTAGGGACTTAAGAGCCCTCAATTTATGGACATTTGTGATTGGGGTTGAAGTGCCCAAAAATTTCTATAACACCAAGGTCGAATAAATTTTTGAGTATGGATTGTTGTGAATTAGTTTGGTTCAAGAAGCTCTTCAATGAGTTATTTGAGCACATACTAGATATGACAGTGATCTTCTGTGACCACCAAAGTGGGGTTTCCCTTTCATATAATCTCATGTTCCATGACTGCTCCAAGCACATTGATATCAGGTACCACTTTATCTGGGGTATGGTACAACAAAGAGCAATAAGGCTCCAAAACATTAGAAGAGATGAGCAGGTTGCTGACATTATCATGAATCCTTTAGGGAAGTTCGAATTCTTAACCTTCCAAGAGAGACTTAGATTCATGGAAATACCCTCCTATGAGGGTCTTGTATGAGTTGGAAATAGAGCTCTAACAGCTCCTGGGGTCTTGGGGTACTTATTGTAGCTATGAGCGACCATAGGGTGAGTGGTTCACCTTTCCCTTTGATACCCATTGATGGTTGACATGTGTGTAGGGTGAGTGGTTCACCTTCCCCTACCCAGACACATGCATGTAGTGTGAGTGGTTCACCTTCCCCTATGATTAACATATGCATAGGATGAGTGGTTCACCTTCTCTTATGGCATATGAGCAAGATGATTAGTTCACCTTCTCCTACTCATGCCTCGACACACATCCTACCCATAAAGTCCAGACTCATGGGAAGTACCTCTCATCTAGAAAATGAGTTGGGAAAAGATGGTTAGGGACCATAGCACTACCAATGGATGCATTGTGTACTGCCATACTCCCTATGACTAGGATGCATGGTGTTCAACAACTTGATCTAGGATCAAGGAATGACTTTTATCAATGGAGAGTGGTGTGATCTTACGAATCACTCTCAATCACTTCTAATTCATTATTACTTCATGGTTCATAAGAGAAGAGAATAATAGGGCAACGATGACAAGGATGGTATAGGATGACAAGATGGTATGATAATGGCAGATGGATTGGTAGGTGGAATTATCACTAGTTGAGAGGGAGTGTTAAAACTAGAGACTAGGGCCAAATTCCACCTTAGGACAACTCATATGATGAAGATGCTTATTTTATTGGATTTCCCTTTTTGAGAGGTCCAATTTTTGTATAAATATCATCTCATTTTTCCAAGTAAGAAAAGGAATTTTGAATTTATTCTCTCTCATGCACAAATTGTCAAGGTCGTCCTTAGTCAAATGTATGTTCATGAAGCCCAATGGATGTGCCTTCTCACCCTCAACAAAGTGTAATAATAGGAGTGACCTCTCTCTCATTTGGACATCACTCATCTCATCACATATATCTCTCTCTCCTCTCTTGATTGGTTCGTACAGCTTGGAGGGAGCCTTCCCTACTTCACACATGTGAAAGGAGGACAAATTTTAGAACTGTTTTGGAGGACGAAAATTTCAAGAAACAGAAAAGCATTGAACAACATTGACTTGGGTGATTTTAACCAATGTCAACTTTGTTATAGTGGGTATAATTTAAATTTTTGAAGGCCACATTGGTTGGCATAATTTTCAAGGTGTTTGGGGACAATTTTACTGAGTTGACTTCAATGTTGACTTTCTAATTTGACCACAGAAATTAGAGCAAGGTTTTACTAGATTGATCAAGCTATTTTTGGGTTTAATTTGACCCCTTTGACATACTGAATTATTCTACCATTGACCAAGCTACTTGGAGGGAATTTTAAGGCAACTTTGACCACCATTGAATTTCTGGTTAGGGTTGTTGTTGACTTTTGTTGACTGTTGACTTAACAAGGTTTTTTTGGGCATGTAATTTTGATATTTGTACTCTCTCTCTCTTTATGTTGAACTATTGAAATAATAAGAAGATTTGATCAAAGGGTTTATCCACTTGGGGTTTGTCCCTAACATCTGCCATATCTTGTGTCCTCTTGTCTTGCCTTGTCTTTTGCACATGTTTTTATGTTATATCTGCATTTATTGTCAATGTCTTTAAGTTAATGTGATTGCTACTACATATAATTTGAAATTTTATTTGGGTTGCTAAAGGAAGATTGAAGTAAATTGTGATAAATCATAGAACATACCATTTTTCACTAAAATTAACAAGAAGCAATGAAAAGCAAGGGAGTGCAAGGGGAGTATTAGAAGAACAACTACAACAAGAAGATTTTGCAAGCACTAGGTTGCATGTGTAATTTCCTTTTTGGGATTTGAAAGCATGGTGCATGCATTAGGTTTGCATGATTACTTTGTTGTCATTGACATGGGTTTTTCATGCATTAACAGTTGTTACAACCTTTCCTTGCAATTCCTCAGATATCCATGGTATGATCAAATTCATTCTTGGATTAGCTTTGGATTGTTGAAAGGTTTTGGATCCGAGTGAGGTTGTTTGAGGAAAATTCCATGGGTTAAGAGTGGAGATGGTTTTCTTTGTGAATCACTTGATAGGTGTGTTGCAATTATGGCTAATTTGTTTTCCTTGATGGGAACCGACTTGTCCAATATGTCCTTGATGTCATCTTGACCATAATATGATTATTGTAGAATTGTTACATATGACATGATTGATGATACAGATGTTACAGAGTATATGAAAGAGAATTGGAAGTTTAACTACATAATGCATGGAAATTGTGAAGTTTTCAAAGTATACACGACCCCTTTGAAGAATAGTTGCGTACATACGCAGGTTGTGTGAACAAAATTCGCATACATAATCTGAACCATGGAAAATTAGATACCAATAGCCATTACCATGGTAATTACCCATAGTATTGTGACGACAAAATCTATTTGATCCTGTTAAGTGAATACCATCAACATTACCAAAGGATTTTCCTATGGTATTGGCAAAGGAAAAAGCTATATAAATAGATGAGCTCAAGTAGTTAATTTTGCATTTGATGGATTATTCATGTGTGATCTAACTTGTAATAGGTTTGCACGAAGGAGTAAGGAGAAGGCTCAAAAATGAAAGATCTAAAATAGATATAGTTTCTTGATCTATTTATGTTTGAATAGCTAACAGTTCAAGATATGTGGATATAGTGATGTTGTGATCTGAATTTGTTTTAGAGATATGTAGTTTTGGTAGTGAAGTATGTGGAATGTGTGTTGTGTTTATAAAGAAGGTTTGATTCAATGATTTAAGATATGTACACAGGTTTACTCTTGATAGTCACATACATATGTGGATGTTTTTCATATTAGTCACATATATATTTTGAGATATCTTTTTTAGTACATTAAAATTTGTATGTGAGTGTTATATATGGTAAGTGCATACATACATGCATATGTTTTATGGAAACTGCATATATATACTAGGGTTTGCAAATGTTGCTTGGTGATGATATTTGATGATGTTTATTCTATTTTTTGTTGTATGACAATGATCTCTTAATCAGGATGGTATGTGTCTAGCAATGTAGCTTGGATTGATTTGGTTGTGACTTGGTATATTAATCAGTGATGATGTTTCACTATGATTTGGTATTCAATGAGTTAGTTTTGGTATATCTATGATTGGATGTTGCAATGATTCAGAATTTGTAGTTAGTGATTCAATTGGTTTGTATTCAATATTCAATGATTTGAGCTCTGTATGTAGGTTTTATGCATAGGAACCGTGTATATATGTGGGTATGCTTCAGAACAATCATGTATATATATAAGTGGATCCAGTATGAAATATTATGAAATGTGGTCAACAAGCTGCTAAGGGTTCTATCCTTGATTGAGGGGGTAGGAGCTTCCTTCTAGTAGGAACTAGTAAACGAGCTCATGAGGTTGTAGCTCCCTTCCTATGGGTGTTGGAGAACAAGTGGAGGTTGTAGCCTACTACAGGTGGGTTCTTTCATGCTCGTAAGAGTCCACACGAGTATAACATGTAATGAATATTTCTTTATTCAATATGAAATAATATAGAGATGACGATAGTGTGGTTTTATCCCACACTTAGTTTCTACCTAAAATCGTAGTGTTCATATATGTTGATGTGTTGCTTATGTGTTGTGATTTATCTATTCTTTACTACATACTAAATGGATAATGAATTAATAATGAAATCATTAAGTTAAACATGTGATGGAAGCTATGAGAATTAAGTAATCTGGATATATGCAGTTTGCATTAATTGAAGTCATGTACACGTGGATTGTATAAATAATAGTAACATACATAATTATGAATGTGAAATTGAAAGTTAAAGTGAATTAAAAATACTGATTCACCTCCCCCTCCTCTCTCAATATTTTTTCTAACAAATGGTACCAAAGAAGGTTGCTCTAGTAGAAGCTTAAGCGCTTGAGAGTGGATTAGGTTGAATGGGTAAGAAGCAAAATAAGAAGGAAACTCAAAGGAAGAAGCCAAGTTAGGAAAGAAACAATACTGATGCACCTAATGTTGTGGAAATATCTTATTCATAGATCAAGAACATTTAGAGCATATCAAGCCAAGTCAGTAAGTATGGGAAATCAAGGTACGATTGTACTTAATAATGCTAATTATCATGATTGGAAATAAAACACAAAGATAATGTTCCTCAAATATGATGTTTGGAATTTAGTCTGATGGTTATACTAAAACTCCACCACCAGGACATGGACTCGAGAAGAATAGTCATGCATTAAATGTTATCTTTTGTAATGTATCTGATTCGGTAATAAAAATTAGAAAGGAGGTATGGGATAACCTACAAAGCATCTATGAAGGAGAAGGAAAAATAGTAAAGAAGGAAGTTTATTCATCAGGTGAACTGGCAAGTAATCTTATTTTTGCAATGTTAAATGAATCTAAAGTAAATTTTTGTCTATCAAAATATGAGAGTGATCATGAAATATAAGATGGAGTTATTGACTAAAAGGAAGATAAGATAGAAGTGCTCAATCCTAGAATAAATCTTACTTCCTTGAAAAGGATTAACAGTCTTAAGAATAAATTGCAGGAATATGAAAATTGGGATGAATCAATGAATATTACAGCATTAACAGAACAATTTGAAGAAAAGAAACAATATTGTAATGGACTTGAAGATGAATTCATCTCTCTAAGATTGGATCTTGAAAATTCAAACAAAGAAAGTGAGGAGCTACCTCAAGTATTTGAAGAACAATAGAATAGGCTTAAGGAAGAGATTATCGAATTACGAACATAAATGGAAGAAGGAAGAAAGAATTAATAAGGAACGAGGAAGAATTATATGGAAAATGAAAGTGAGTGTCAAAGAATAGAAGTTGAGGTAAGTATTATAAAAGGTAAATTAGCATAAAAAGAGAAGCATTCCAAATTTCAGGATAGTACCACGAAATTGGATAATCTTCTTAACTTTCAAAGATTCCCATTCATAAAATCAAGCATTAGCTTCCATGAATCTATTAAAGGAGAATCTAGCTCACAAGCTTGTGCAAGCAATTTTGAGGTTACCAAAGGAAAATCAAATACTCCAAGCAAATAATTAAAAAGTAAACCAAATCAACAACCAAGGAAAGTGAATTTTAAAAGGAACTCATCCACCCCTAATAATAGAAATCAATTATCTCCCTTGTTCAATGACATTGAATGCTTTATCTGTCATAACTGTGGACACATTGCAGCCAATTGCAAAAGCATGTTATTTAGATCTCAAGCAGATATTCACTTCAGAGGAAAATCATCAACTCCCATGTACTGAATTTTCTTTCAAGGTTATTGTTTTACATGCAATACATTTGGTCACAAATTTATTATAGTAAGAGAAATTTGAAGTAGAAATATTATGATGTCCCCTTATCTGGTCATGTAAGGTGTTATACATGCAATAAGTTTTGACATGTAGAAAATAATGTAGGAACAAGTCAATAAGACAACAAACACATTCCCTCCAAGGCAAGCAACCATACAATAAATGTTTTACCAAAATACCTAAGAAAGATGGATCCACCAACAATCTTCATATTAAGCAGAAAGAAGAAGAACAAGTAAGGTGTGGCCTTGCTTTGTCCTCATTTGAAGAAGAAGATGAATGGTACATAGATAGTGGATTCTCTCATCACATGTCTCGAGATGAGAACAAGTATGTGTCTCTCAAGAAAGAAAAAATATGGTAATGTTATTCTTTGAAATAGTGCACTAGAAAAAGTTTGAGGAAAAGGTAGAGACAAACTTGATAAGAATAGAGAAGTAGTTGATGCACTATGAGTTCATGGTCTGAAAAAAAGCATTCTAACTGTACGCCAAATAGCGACAAAAGGAAATATAATTGTGATTACATCAACCAATTGAAAAGTTAAAGGAGAATACACTGGAAGGTTTAGAGCTAAAGGATTCATAAATACAAAAAATATATATGTTCTAAAGAAAAATCTAGGCACAAATAAGAATTAAAGTTCCTCCTCTTCTGATTTATAGTAAGGAAGGATTGTTCCTATTGTATTCCATTATACATTTAATGCTTATTTTTATGGTTTTATAAGTGGAGTTTGAGAAAATGATAACTTAATGATGACTATCAAGTCCATAGGATCAGTGGTGTATGATCTCAGGAGGAGCTATGCATATGTACTTTGATGATGATGATTCCATATGTTACTAAATTATTCTTTTGGTGACATTTATGTTACTAATGTTGCATAAGATGGTGAAAGTGATGAGGAATAGATATGACATGTTCAGGGGGGATATGTGGCTATGAAAAATTAACATTTCATATTATGTATGCATTTATTATGAGGGAAAGTCATGTATGTACATGGCTCTTGACTTAGACAATCGCGTATGTTTTTCTGTGGTGATTAAGAAGTGACACAAATTGAGGGGGAGCTTCTCATATTATTTCCATTAGTTAATTATTGGTATTATGGTTCTGACATTGGTTTATTGCAATTTGTTGATGATGTTCTTATGGAATGTATGAAATAGTATTGGTTAATGATGACTGTTGAATTGTTTCAAAGTCTTATTATTGTTGATGATATGTCTCTTTGGTTTTTAAGAAGGATATAATCTGATCAAAATTGGTGATGAAGAGTTGACACAAGTTTAGGGGGTAGCATATTTTATGCTTCTAATGGTTCATAGTTGGCATTGTGGACTCTTAATTTTCATGATGTTGTCTATGATGAGTTCATTGTTTCTACTAGTTTCATGATTCTTATTTCATTACTCACTATACGAAAATATATGTTGTTGTCACTATGTCATGCTTTATCAATGATGCTTGGATTGCATGTGATGAAGTTATGGATGGTGCCTTATTATTATTGTTGGTGTATAAATATGGATGCTCTTGATGAGAATGATATGAATGATGGTTGATATGATACTTAATGACTTGTTGATGCATGGAGTGTGTTGACGTTGATGGCATAAGATCAAGGGGATGAATTTCTTTTGCTATTGCTTGGATTCATTACATATTTTGTCATGTATTAATGATATTGAAGATATTGATACTACACTATCTTATTTACCAGACAATATATTTCTTCTTGATGATTAGGATTTCCATGTTGTTGTTATCACGTCCTCTTATGTTTTTGTTGTCAGATCATTACATTGAAAATGTTTATATGGTGCATGGTGATTTCTAATGATCATCAGGGTTTTCGTTGTTGTTAAAATTCTTGCTTACAATTATGGATGTCATGGATGTATCTTGATTTACAGGTCATAAAAATACCCATTTTGTAATTATTGTAATATTTAGTCATGTATAGGTTATTGGGATCAAGTCATGCTACATATGTAATCCCATTATTTTGGGTGATTGATCTAAAATTTTGTTCTAATGTGTAACCCCATTATGTTGGGTTACTGATCATGGATTCATTGATTATAGGAGATGTGAATAGCCATGTATTTGAGTCATAAATTATTGCACTTGTATTGAATATCTTTAGAAGGTCTAGCATATGCTCAGGGGGAGCATGGTTAGTATGCATATGTCATCATTCATATCAACATAGGAGACTTACAATGACGATCACAATAAGCGAAAGTACTTCATTCAACCTGGTTCATCCCTTTGCCATTGATGTCAAAGGGGGAGAGAAGACTTGGGTTTTATAGGTGTGCGTAGGTGGTTCCCAATCTCCAAAGTTGTTTCCATCAAGTCCAAAGGGGGAGATTGTTGGCATTATGGATAATGTGTTGTCCTTGATGGAAACCTTCTTGTCAAATATGTCCTTGATGTCAACTTGGTTATAATATCATGATTTTATAACTATTACAGATGACATGATTGATGGTACAGATGTTATAAAGGATGTGGAACGGAATTGGAAGTTTAGTTATATAATGCATGGAAATTATAATGTTTACAAAGTATACACGACCCCTATGATGAATAGTCATGTACATATGTAGGTACTATGAAAAAAACTCATGTACATAATCTGAACCATGGAAAATTAGATATCACGGGCCATTACCATGGTAAGTTCCCATAGCATTATGACAACAATGACACTTTGATCATATCAAGTGAATAGTGCCAACATTACTAAAGGATTTGTAGTGGTATTGAAAATGGAAAAAGTTATATAAGGAGATGGAGATCAACGAGTTAAGTGTGCATTTGATGGATTATTCATGTATTATCTTACCTGTAATAGGTGTGCACCAAGGAACAAGGTGAAGGCTCAGATCTATAATATTTGAAATGGATATACTTGCTTGATTTGTTTATATTGAATAGATAATAATGCAATTTATGTGGATATAGTGATTTTTTTATCTGAACGTGTTTTAAGAGATTTGTAGTTTTGGCAATGAAGTATGTGGAATGTGTGTTGTGTTTGCGGAGAAAGTTTGATTTAGTGATTTAATATATGTATGCAAGTTTTCTTCTAGAAAGTCACATACATACATGAATGTTTTTCGTATTAGTCACATATATATTATGAGATATGTTTTTCATTACATTCAAACTGGTACACAGGTGTTATACATGGTAAATTTATACATACAAAGATTTGTTTTATGGAAGTCACGTATATACTGGGACTTACAATTGCTACTTGGTGATGGCAATTGATGACGTCTTTTCTATTTGTTGTTGTATGTTAATGATGTCTTGATTAAGATCATATGTGTCTGTCAGTGTTGATTAGATTGATTTGGTTGTGGCTTGGTGTATTGATCAGCGATGATGTTATATTATGATTGGGTATTCAATGATTTAGTATCGGTATACCTATGATTAGATGTTAGAGTGATTTAGAATTTGTACTCAATGATTCAGTTGATCTGTATTCAATATTAAGTGATTTCAGATTTGTACATAGGTGTTATGCATAGGAAGAACATATATAAATCAGTATGCTTCAGAATAATCATGCACATATTCTAAAGAAAAATTTATTTTGGTTTGTAATGACTACATATTAGTTATGTTTTGATCACGATGTGATTAATCAACGATTGGTTCATTTGAATAGTATTCAGTGAATTCTTTTAGATTGATATTGAGCATAATGTTAGGTGTCGGTCTAGTGTGAAAATTTGATGAAAGGTGACCTGCATGTTTTGATGATTGATTAGTAGGTGGATCCAATATGAAATATTGTTAAACATGGTCCGTAATGTGTTGAGGGTTGTAGCCTTCAGTGAGGGGGTAGGATATCTCTTCTTGTAGGAGTCAGTAAATGAGTCTAGGTGGTTGTAGCTCACTTCTAGTGGGTGTGAGAGAACTAGTGGAGGTTGTACCCTCATACAATTGGTTGCCTGCATGCTGGTAAGAGGTTGCACCATTACAAAATTTGATGAAAATTTCTTTGTATAATAAGAAAGAAGACAAATACGACAACAACAGTGGTTTTCACCCACATTAGATTTCCACCTAAAATCCAATGTTCATATGTGTTGATGTTTTTCTTATGCGTTATGATTTATCTATTCTTTACCACATATTAAATGGCTAATGAACTAATAATGCAATGATTAAGTTAACCATATAATGGAAGTTATGAGAATTAAGTAATATGGATATACATGGTTTGCATTCACTGAAGTCCTGTACACACGTGAGTTGTATGAATAACAATAGCATACAAAATTATGAATGTGAAATTAAAAGTTAAAGTGAATTAAAAATATCGATTCTCCCACCCCCCACCCACTCTTAGAATTTTTCCTAAAAGGTGGGTGGAGATAGGAAAATTCCTCTAGGTATGGTGAAAAAACTCTGAGGCATCCAAGCTTGTGTTGGTTTGGTGATTTTTATACTGGTTTAGGTGAAATCACTATGGTTAACGGTTGACATGGTTTAACCTCTAGATTCCCTGGTTGGTTTTGTTTTGTTTTTTCCCATGAGATCCCACATTCATTCTTGGAATATGGCATGTAGGTCATTGGCTAAAAGAAATATTTGGTTCAGCCCATTCTATGGTCAGGTGGTACATGTAAGTCCCTAACTTGGTTGATTTTATGTATATGTTATTAAGTTTTATCTCTTATCGATACCAATGAGTTTCATGGCTTCATTCTCGTGAAATGTTGGTTATAGCCATGGTTAAATGAAGTGCTCTTGTATCTTGTTCATGATTTGATAAGTTAGTGAATGATTATATGAATGTATTAGCTTACAAGTGTTTGATGCAACTAGCTTGATAGGGAAATCATCCTTCTTCGTGATTCTCTAGTTAAACTATGAGATAGTGATTAGATATGCATTCATGACCTATAGCTACTATGTTTACCATCTGTTTGTCTAAACATTTATCATGTGTTTGTCATGATTGGGAAAGATAGGAGCCTAAGTATAAGCTATGCATACTTGTGATCATTTTGGACTTAATTATTAAAAGTTTTGGGTATTTCTTAGTAGTGGCCTATGGGCTAGACTTAAAATTTAGGCACTGAATCCGTTGTCGTAGGCACAAAATTGAGTATTTTCGGTTGTATTCACAAAGAGGATAGCTTGTCTGTGCATCTAGAGCCTCCTAGTTGTGTGGTTAACTTGGCATGTGTGCAAATGGGTTGTGAAGTGAGTCAAATAGGTAGTTCTAGTCTAGGAAAGGATGATCAATTGATGCTATCTCATATTTGAATGATTACATATAGAGGTTGTAGTAAATATTTAAGGTAGTAGGCCCCACTACCATAACTAGAAATTGGTTTTTAGTCATGTGTAGTAACTCTCAGCTCATGTTTACCTTGGTGAGCTTGTAAAAGTGGGTAAATATGGGGTAGGGTGTTGTAAAGTGGTATTAGAGTAGTTCTATTTCTTGTAAACCTTTCCTTAGTACTAGTGTTATAGAGTGGTATCTAGGCGATGTTACATATTATACCTTGGGGTAAATGTAGATGGTTATGGATATCATGCATGCAATCATTGTTTTAGTTTTCTATTGTCATATTGATTCATGCACAGTTTTGATATGTTGTTTCTGTTATTATATATTGTGCTAATATAGACTAAGTTGTAAATATGTGATAGCCTCCCCTGAGATAAATTGAGGTATGATTTTGATTATGTCTTATATTTGGTTTATCTAACCTGGTATGTTTGTAGGAAGTAGAAGGAAAAACTATGAAGAGAATTATGGTGGATTAAAGTTCACATGATTCCCCGTATAGGACATAAGTGAAATAAATGGAATGGGAAAAATCAGTTGAGCAGAAAAGAGGCGAATATTCTCTTGATTTAGCATATATATTGAGGAGTCTAAGGGAAGAGATTGGAAGTTGTAAAGTAGATAATAATAGGTTAATTGAGGCACAAGAAAGACTTGTAAAGGATAAATAAAAGCAAGTTGAAGTCAATGCAGTGATTCTTCAAAGACTTTTAGGCCTATAGAAGAAAGGGCAGTTGGGGATCAGTCATGGAGATAGGAAGGAGGAAAAGACTAATGCTGGGTTTGGAGCTTGATTATCTTCCTAATTTTTCAAAGGTTTTTTGTTTCAGTCATGTTGGATCCCTATTCTTATCAGGGTGACAGTGTCACCCATTTAATCACCGTCGGAGGGGTTCGGGGGGGGTGAATGGTGACTTTTATGAGCCCCCCCTAGCAGGAGTTTGGGGGCAATGCGTGGAAGCTAAAAAGAGATGAAATTTTTCCTTGTAAAATATTGTAATTTCGTATTCAATTTGGTTTGTTCATTAGGAAAATAATCTAATAGTAGAAGTTATGTTAATTTAGTGTTTTTTTCGTATAAGGCACCCCTTTGGCTTATATGAGTGAATTGTATTGAAGTTGTGGATTATTATTCTGAGAGAGAGAGGGAGAGAGAGAGAGAGAGGAGGTTGTGTGAGAGTGAAGAGGAAATTATAGAGGATCTATTGTAGGTTATATCTCTTCATTTTGTTAGATAATATAAAAGGAAGGACAGATTGTTTCTCTGTGGACATAGCACAAATTGGGTGAACCACATATATCTGTGTCTCTATTGTTTTATGTTTTTTTGTATTTTTGTTTCCTCAATATTTTGTGTATTTTAATGCTCTATTAATTAATTTATAACAACTAATGGGGTTGATGGAATCAGGTCTCGGAGAAGGTACAGGATGGAAAATTATGATACGGTTAAGAGTGGAAGACTCTTGGATACACTTGACAAGAGGACTAGTATGCGTGGATTTTATTCTATCTCTTATTCCAAGAGGCATCATCCTCATCACCACCAGCATCATAGGAAGAGTAAGTATTTTCTAGAGGACTTCAAGAAATCCAATCCTCTTACTTTTGATGGGGAGATGAAAAAATCAGAAGATGTAGCAACATGGCTACTTGGGATGAGAAAATGTTTCAGACTACATGATTACTCATAGAACATGAAAGCTAATATAGCCATATTCAATCTAAAAGGAAAAGTAGATATTTGGTGGGAAGATATTAAGAATGTCAGAGGCATCATAGAAGAGAAGTTGACTTGGGGTGAGTTTGAAAGAATCTTTAGGAAGAAGTATCTTTCTAAGAGATCTTATGATGGAAAGGACAATGTGTTTTATGAGCTCAGGGTGGGTTCTATAACATATGAAGAGTACATAACTATATTTCTAGAGTTGTTGAGATATGTTCCCTATCTCGGGGATGAGAAAGAAAAGATTGAAAGGTTCATCCCTGGATTTCCATTGTCATTAAAATACCATATTGATTTCCATTGTCAGATCATTCCCTGAATCTATGCAACACTTGATAACATGAAGGCAGACCTATTGTGTGTGGAGCCTGCTTATCTTTTGTATTCAAAGCTATCATCGCATTGGACCCCAATTCGTAATGGGGCAACAAATCTGCCCATAAAATATACGTTGCACGGGGGTCCAGGGGGGGCGGCTACAACCTTTGGGAGCACCCCGCTGGTAGGGGATCAGGGGTAGTGCCCCCAAAGCTAAAAATAGGTGTAAAATTTCCTTGTAAAATGTTGTAATTTTGTAGTCAATTTGGGTCATTCATTAGGCAGAGATCTGACAGTAGAAGGTATGTTTAATTTAGGATTTTTTTCCCTAGAAGGCAACCCCTCGCTATATATGAAGGAATTGTATTGCGCCTATGTATATCTGTATTCTGAGTGAGGAAGAGAGAGGAGATTGACAACGAAGAGGGAATTACAGCAAACCTTTTGTAGGTTTTATCTCTTCAGTTTGTTGGATGATATATAAGGGAGGACTAGTTGTTTCTCCATTGACATAGCCCAAACTGGGTGAAATACATATATTTATGTCTCTCTTGTTTTATGCATTTTCTGTGTTTTTATTTCTGCAATATTTTATGTGTTCCATTGCTCTGTAATATATAATTTTCTAATAAGACCATCAGGCATCTATTATTGAGATGGAAGGTAAGCTTCATGATAAAGTTGTTTCCATTTTGCTTGATCCTAGATCTAATATTAGCTACGTTAGTCCCCAAACTGGTGGATCAGTTTTGTTTGAGTAAAAAGTGCATGCAGAATATTCGTTGGTGTAGTTGCCTACAGGGACCAAGAGAAGAGTCCATCATTGGATGAGATCTTGTGCATTTGAGCCTAATGGCATGCCTACAAAAACACACCTAAATGTGCTTCCTTTGGGTTCATATAGCATGATTTTGGGCATGGATTTGCTATTTACTCATAGGACAAAGGTCAATTGTTATGATAAGGACATTGAGTGCCTCGATGATGAGGGAGAAAAGAGAATATTCTAGGGAAACAAGAAGCCTACATTAGTGAGAATGGTTACAACTATGCAAGCTAAGCACAATTACAGGAAAGGGTGTGCAATCCATGTTTCCAGTGACAAAGGAAAGGATGTTGAGGATGATTAAGTCCTAAGAAAGTATCCTTTCTTACAACAGTTTTAGGATGTGTTTCCTACATAGATTCCATGGTATCCTCCTCATAAAGAGGTGGATTTCTCTATTGAGTTGGTACCAGGAGTAGCACCAGCATCTAAGGCACCATGCAAGATTAGTACTCTAGAGTTGGTGGAATTGAAGTTGTAGCTTAAAGAGATGCTTGATAACGGATACATAATTCCAAGTGTGCCACCTTGGGGTGCACCAATGTTGTTTGTAAAGAAGAAGTATGGAACTATCAAATTGTGCATTAATTATAGGCAACTAAACAAGGTTATTATCAAGAATAGGTACCCATTTCCCCAAATCAATGATTTATTTGATCAAATGAAGGGATCAGTGGTATTTTCAAAGATTGATCAGAGATAAGGATACCATCACATGCACTTCAAAAGATAAGACATCTATAAGACTACATTGTACAAGGTATGAGCACTACGAGTTCATGGTGGTTCCTTTTGGTCTTACTGATGCTCCAACCACCTTCATGTATTTGACGAACAATGTGTTGTTCCCTTACCTGGATAAGTTTCTAATAGTATTTGTTGATGATATATTGGTATATTTAAATAATGAATAGGAGCATGTAGAGAACTTAGAAACAAAATTGATATTGTTGAGAGAGAATTAGATGTATGCCAAGCTCAGTAACTATAACTTCATTCAGTATCATATTCTTTAGTTGGGACATGTTGTTTCTAAGGAAGGGATATTAGTGGATCTAAAAATGATTAAGGCTATCACAGTGTGGCCAACTTTGAAGAATTTGGATAAGTTGATATTGTTCATGGGAGTCGCAAGTTATTATAGGAGGTTCATCAGGAATTTCTCCAAGATTGGATATCCTATCACATCCTTGCAGAGAAATTGAAATAAGTTTGAATGGACCACTAAGTGTGCATTGATCTTTGATCAGCTGAAGCACTTGCTTACCAATGCTCTGATTTTGAATATTACAAATTCGAAAAAAGAGTTTTTTGTTTGAATAGATGCATGTACGGAAGGACTTGGTGGAGTCCTCAAATAGGAATGGCAAGTGGTTTTCTATAAATCAAGGCAGTTGAATGAGCATGATTAAAATTATGTGACTCATGATCTTGAGTTGGCAGTTATCACTCATGCATTGAAGATGTGGAGACATTATATCCTTGGAAGGAGCTTCATCTTGATGAGTTATCACAATGGATTGAGGTATTTGTTTGACCAACCCAATATGAATGTAAGGCAAGTTAGATGGTTGGCTACTCTCAGCGAGTTTGATTTTGAGATCAGGTACATCAAATGAAAAGAGAACTAGGTTGCAGATGCTTTCAGTAGGGGAGTGCAGGTGAATCATAGTTCAATTATGATATCTTATGGGACATATTTACAAGAGTGTATCTTACAGGTAGGGCAACATCATGAGAAGTATCAGTAGTTGAAGTAGAGATTGAAATAGTAGTGTGAGGGTGATCAAGATGAGGAGTATCGCCTCATAGAAAATGGCTTGGTTAGATTAAGGAGAAACACCTATTTTCCATATAATAGTGACTTGAAGAAGCTTATTTTGAGAGAGATTCATGTCAATCCATATTCAAGCCACCCTAGGCATCAGAAGACTTTTAAGTTGTTAATAATTTCTACTATTAGCCAAATTTGAAGAAAGAGATGGCTAAGTTTGTTGTTAAGTTCTTGGATTGTCAACATTAAAAGATGAATGCAATCATCCAGTTGGTTTATTGCAGCCGATTCCAATTCCAGAACGGAAATGGGAGGTCATTTCCATGGAATTGATTAGAGGGTTTCCTAAGACATTGTGATAGCATGACTCCATGGTTGTGATTGACAAGTCGAGTAAGGTATCTCACTTCATTGCGGTGAAGTATAGAAATTCAACTAGTGAAGTGGCTCAAGTTTTCCTCAGGTATATAGTGAGGTTACATGGAGTTCCCAAGAAGATTATATCAAACAAAGATGTTGAGTTTACTTCCAAGTTTTTGAACGAGTTATTTGCAGCCTTGGGAACAAGGTTAGCCTTTAGTACAGCTTATCATCTGCAGATAGATGGATAGAGAGAGACGTTTAAAGGGATCCTTGAGGATATGTTGAGGATGTATGCCACGCATCAATAGAGGCATTTAGAGGAGTATACTCCACTGGTGGATTTTTCTTATAATAATGGGTATCAAGAATCCTTGAATATGTGTCCATTTGAGGCTCTCTATGGGTGGATTGTAATACTTCTATGATCTGGAGTTATCTAATGAGCAAGGTGTTTATTGGCCCGAATATGTTGGAAAAGATGGAGTAGGAGATGTAGGTTAATAAAAGGACATTAAAGGAAACACAAGACATGTAGAAGAGTTATGTGGATGAACATAGAGAATTCAAGGAGTTTCAGGTTGGGAAGCATGTATACTTGTGCATCAAGCCCCAGAGGATCTCCCTTAGGATTGGGTCATGTTCCAATATGGAACCTCAATATTGTGGGACTTTTTAGATCCCTGAGAGGATTGGACTAGTGGCCTATAGAATTTCTTATTCAACCAGCTCATAAAAATATTGAAAATATAGGTCAATGACTTCAAAATCAACCTCTTCGAGGGGGAACCTCCTTTAAATTACAAAAATGAACAATTCAGGGATGATTCAAATAACAAGACCTCCTTTCTATATGTAGGAGTCTAAGGGGTCACAATCTAATCAGAGCCGACATAACAATCATAATGTAAGGGAACAATAATAACAATAGTAGGATTCTATGGGGCACAATAATAACAATATGGGGACAACATGGCCACAACAATAATAATAAGGACTACAATGAAAATAATAATGGGGTAGTACACTAGTATTATAGGGACCTAACATGCCCTTCTCCTTCAAAAAAGTGTTGTCCTCAACACTTGAGTAGTTTTGGATGCTTTTGTATAAAATTATCATCCTCCCATGTGAAATATTCAACAGTTAAGTTCTTCCACTTGATGAGATACTCTGAAATTGATTTGTTTTGTAGCTATCGAGTTCTTGTTTTTGTAATTTCTTCAAGTTCCAATATGATTTTTCCTTCCTCGTCAAGTTCTAGAAATATTGTTTTAACTTGGATCTTGTCTCCTATAACCTTATTTAAGAATGAAACATGGAAAACTAGGTGCACTCGGGAAGATGCCATAGTACCAATATTTTGCAATGCTTTGTACAGACCATAATACTTTGGTGATAATTTATTATCCTTCTTGGCTTGCTTCAGGTACATTTGTTTGTATGGTTGTATTCGTAGAAATACCTAGTCACCTACATCAAAAATTATTTGATGCGATGTTGATTTGCATGTTGTTTCATTCTATTCTACACCAAAGTGAGGTTACCCTTTAAGAGTTGAAGAACTTGTTGTTGATGCTCGATGTGATCTTCCACTGCTTGAACTTTAGAATTTTCTCTTAAATATGATGTGATGGACAGTGGATGATATCCATAAAGTTCCATAAATGGGATCATTTTTGTTGCAGTATGGAAGAAAGTGTTATACCACCATTCATCCAGAGGAAACCACTTGACCCATTGTGTTTGTTTATCAGTTACAAAGCAATGTATATATCCTTCCAAACATGTTTTCACTATCTTAGTTTTCCCATCACATTGAGGATGATAAGATGAGCTATGAGCTAACTGTGTACCCAAAAAAAGGAAATAATCTTGTCCAAAAATTTCCAGTGAAAATGGGATCTCTATCACTTACAATAATCTTTGGGTTTCCATGTAGCTTTTGTATTGTTTCCATAAATGTAGTAGCAACCGTACTGGCTTTAAATGGATGAGATATTGCACAAAAGTGTTCATAGTTGGTAAGTCTATCAACTACCACCATGATGACACTATTTCCTTTATACTTGGGCGGACTTGTGATAAAATCCAATGAAGCCTCCTCCCAACATTGACCTAGAATGGATAGAGGTTGTAACAGACCTGGGATCTTAATTTTTTCAACTTTGTTTTGTTGGAAAACCAAACATTCCACCATAAACTTTTGAATATCAGATTTAAGGCCATCCCAAAAAATTCCTTCTTAACCCTATTGTGAATTTTTTAAAAACCTGAGTGCCCTCCTACTGGAGAGGTGTTCAATTTGAGAAGAATATTTTATTTGAGTTAGGAATTCTTATAGAGGTATAAGCGATCTTTGTACCATAATGAATCATTTTCTAGCTAAATGTGTCAGATGTACTGGGATCTTCCTGCAACTTTTGAATGAGTTCCCACACTTATTCGTCATTCTTCCATTCATCCCTTGCTTCGTTATCCAATCTGGTTGGATAATAGAAATGGAACAAAAAAATGCTTCCACATCCTCATCCTTTCTTGAGAGTGCATCTGCAACAACATTTTTCTTCCTTTTTTTGTAGATGATTTCAAAATCATAACCTAACATCTTTGTGACCCATTTTTTTTTCTCTTATGAAGATAATATTTTCTGTAAAAATTATTTAATACTATCATGATCTATTTTTACCTTGAAGTGTCTTCCCATTAGGTAAGGTCGCCATTTCTTAAGTGCATGTAGTCTTGCGAACATTTCCTTCTCATAAATAGCTTTGTGTAAATACTTTCCTTTGATTGGACGAATTTCAAATGAAATGGGTCTTCCTTATTGCATTAAAACAACACCAATTCTATTTCCTGAGGCATCACATTCCACAATAAATGTTTTTGTGAAGTCTATCGTAGCTAATACTGGTGCTTGGTACATTTACTCTTTAAGATTTTCAAAGGCCATCATTGCTTCCAGAGTCCAAGAAAATCATCTTTCTTCAATAATGTTGCTAGAGGTGCTGCTATTCTCCGATAATTCTTAACAAGCTTGCAATAATACCCTGTCAACACAAGAAATTCTCACAGATGATTTATGGATGTCGGAATTTTCCATTCCTTGGTGGCTTTAATTTTTCTAGGGTCTACATTAACACCTTCATGAGATACAATATGACCCAAATATTCCACCTGATGTACTCCAAAGAAACATTTGGGGGTTTTTGCATATAATTGTTTCTCCTCCAATAGTTTGAGCAACCTGTCAACATGTTGAACATGATCCTTTCAAGACTTGTTGTAGATTAGTATATCATCAAAAAATGCTAACACAAAATTTTCTAAGGAAGTGTTTGAAAATGGAATTCATCAAACCTTGAAATGTAGAAGGTGCATTGGTAAGGCCAAAATGCATGACCAAGAATTCATAATGACCCTCATGAGTTCTAAATATTGTTTTTGGAATGACTTCAGTCTTCATTCTGATTTGATGATAGCCTGAATGAAGATGTAACTTGGTGAAGTAAATTGCTCGATGTAATTCATCAAATAATTCATCAATGACTGGAATGGGAAATTCATCTTTAATAGTCAGGTTGTTGAGCTCCCTATAATCTGGACACATGTGCCATGATCCATCCTTCTTATGCACTAATACTACAGGAGCAGAGAAATAACTTTGACTAGGTTTAATTATACCAGCCTCTAGCATTTTTGCAACCATACATTCAATTTCACTCTTTTGGGTATAGGGATATCTATAGGGCCTAATGTTTGGAGGAGCACTTCCTGGAATCAAATTAATGGCATGGTCATGATCACAAATATGTTGGAGGCCTTTGGAATTCTCAAATACCTTGGAATGATTGTCCAATACTTTTTGGAGATCTAGAGAAATAGATGATTTCGATGTGGGAACCTGTAGTGAATGTAATTGTGCAATTATGCCCCACTTTTATTTCTTTAGAAGATTTTTCATGCCATTAGAGCTAATTATCTTTCCTTATTTCCATACAATACCCCTTAATTCAACTTCCTTTCCTTCCCAATAAAAAATCAAGAAAAGTTCTTGAAAATTAAAATTTATTGTACCCAAAGATTGTATCCATTGGACTCCTAGCACAACATCAATAACACCCATTGGAATGGAAAGCATTGGAATATTCAATACGTATTCTCCCATGGATAAATTGATATTATGGCACTTTCCAACGAAATTTATGGTTCCTCCATTTGCAACCATCACTTGACACTCTAGTGCTAGATATAGGAAGCAATTAAATTCCTTGGCTATCTTACAATGAATAAAATTATGGGTACTACCCGAAACAATCAACACTATTACCTTTTTCTGCTTGATATGTCCTTTTATCTTGAGAGTTTTAGGAGTGGTAATTCCTACCAATGCATTACAAGATATGGTTGGATTCTTTTCTTCTTTCTCTAGGGTTGGTTCCTAGTGTATATCATCTTCTTTTGATGTTTCTTGTTCCTTTTCTTCCTCCTCTTCACAATCTATGTAAAATAATTTCTTCTCAGCACACTTATGACCTTTAGTGTATTTTCTATCATAACTATAACAAAATCCTTTTTATATTTTTTCTTCCAATTGTTGTGGTGTCAACCTTGTAGGTTGTGGAAGGCTAAGGGTAGAAAAACATCCATCTTTATATTTGTGAGTGGTAGGCTTCCTTGTTGCCATAATTTTTCTTTCAATTTTTCTTGCCAACTTGAATGCCTTTTCCAATGAATCAGGTTCCCATAGGGGAACCTCATGTTGGATGTTATGCTTTAAGGTCCCTATGAAAAAATCAATCCTATGCTCCTCTGGAATATCATTTACCCTTAAATTCAATTTTTGGAAGTCCTCAATGTGCTTCACCAGTGAATCCTTCTCTTTTAAATTTATCAATTTACTAAAGAAGGTGTTTCTCTTTTTATCATCATAATGTGCCATCATTTCATCTATAAAAATTGACCAAGTGATATTTTTTTACGAGAGAAAAGACATTGATACCATACAAATTGATTGGGTTCCAAATATAAAGTTGCAATGTGTACCTTTTCATTGTTTTGCACATTATGAGGATCGAAATATTGCTCCATCTATAGTATCCATGTTACAGGATCCTTGTCATCAAACTTCTTCATATCAATCTTTGAAATATGGTTGGTATTTGATCCAATATTGGAGTATATGAAATCATGATTAACATTTCTTTTGTTCTCATCATGAGTTTCATCTAATACCTTTTTTCCATTAGGAAACATTTCTTGTAGCAACCTTGTCAAACCTTCCTTGAAACCTTCCATGTCTGCTTTTAAATCATTCTTAAAATCTTCCGCATTATCTTTCATGTCAACCATATTAGTGTTAGGATATTATGACACGTAGGAATAGTTAAGTATAACTTGGTCTAGTATAGAGTTAGGTAAAGTGTGTTTCTTTAACATGTACATTTGTAACTTACAATCCGTCGGTCACGATATGTAGTGATCTGACAGTTCATTCTCTCCTCGGTATTACCGACACTTGATCCATGGCTTGAAACCCGATTGGTTCATGAATTCTATTTAAAGCGCATGGAGGGTCATTTGTAGGTTAACCATTCATGAGAGAAGCTTATGTAAATTTTCATTCTTTTATTAATAAATTTCCTGTAGTAGCCACGTTGGCACAGGACGTGGACTGTTTCCCTCTCTGAGGGTTTTAACCACGTCAAAATACTGGTGTATTGATCCGCGATCTATTTGTGAGCAGTGTCCTTTTGGTGTTCTGTCTGAGGAACTTACCCTGTATATTCCTACATGGTATCAGAGCTATTTGAGGGCCGCATCTGTTGTTGATCCAAATCTAAAGCCGGTAGAACTGCATGTGACTGCCATCTCCTAGATATGTTATTTCTGACTGCTTTCGGGACGAGAGGAATGCTCTGTTGTGTTGGGAGCCTCTGTTATAGTGAGGAACCCCTTTCATTTCACGCGAAAAAGTTTCCGGTAGCCCTAGCTGCATCATTTTTTAGATCTAGAGGTATACAGTGTTTATTTGCAGTTTACTGTTATTTTCTCTGTTTATTTCGGTTTCAGTTTATTTAGCTATTTTTTTTACCGGATCTATACCTTTCATTTCTGCATATGCTCTTTGCCCTGCAACTCTGTGCGGTCTAGGAAAATCAGAAACAGAAAGGAAGAATTTTTTCTCATGCGTATTCTCTTTTTCCTGCACCTTAGTGTGATCTCGGAAAATCAGAAACATTGAGGAAAATATTTAGTTTCCGGGTAAAGCTAACTTTAAGCCGTAAGTCTTTTTTCTTTTGCATGTCCGTGTTGGGTATTGTTTTTTTGTTTTGTAGGGAGAAAAAGAGCTTTCTCAAGCAAGCATGCAATCCAAAGCATTCGTGACTAAAAGAAAACAAAGCACAACCACACCCCAGCCTCCCCCCCCCCCCCTCTCTCTCTCTATCTATCTATCTTTTTGTATAGCTCACTTGGTTCAAAGCTAATTTAAGAGAGTAGAGGTCTTGGGTTCAAATCTCCTTTTTGTTGAAAAAGGAGCATTTTTTTTTCATCTCTGCACATTCCCGCACTTTATCGATGCCTTCATCAACGTTTTTTAAAAAGGTCATAACTTCTTCATCTGGAAGCTGTTTTCAAAACCTTTTTTTTTTTAACCAGCCTAATTTTTCGAGCTCTTTCCATTGGAACACTTAGTTTCAACATATATAGCTTCAGTTTCTGACAAAATGGAAAGTTCATGCCAAGTTATCCTTGACAACACCAACGACTTCTAATGGTGGTCCTACATTGTGGATTTGCTTAGAAGTAAAGGTCTTTACCGAATAGCCATAGGCCAAGAAACCAAGCCAAAAGATGAAGAGAAAGCAGACAAATGGGAAAATAGGCAAGATCAAGCACGTGGGTTGATAGGGATGTCTATCTCTCCCGATCTTAGATTCCATATTACTAAACTTGATACTCTTGATAAAGCAATGGAGCAGCTTACTAAAGTTTTTGGAATAAAAAATGACCTTAGAGCCCATCAGCATGAAAATGAGTTGCTTACATTAAACCCCAATGGTTTTTCTTGCATTGAAGATTTCTTGTCCAAGTTCAAGACCATTAGACTTCTCTTGGAAGGTGTTAAATTTAAGAAAGAAGACAGTGCCCTTATCTATTGCATTCTTACTAAGTTGGGACCAGCCTACTCTGTTTTTGTTTCCACCTTCCATTCTACAAGAGAAGCCTTCATTTCTCAAGGACATGCCTACAAGTCCCCTTCCTTTGATCTTTTTGTGATTCTTTAATAAGAGAACAAGAAAAACTCTTACACCTTGGTCTTCTTAATCTTGGAAACTCTTCTAAGAAAGCGTTAACCGCCCAATAGCAACCAAAAAGAATCCTAAGAAGTCATATTCTAAAAAGAATGGTCCTAAACCAAACAAGGGTCCTAAGCAAACTCAGTCTCAAAACGAAAGATCATTTCAGCAAAATGATAAGACCAATAAAAACAAATGGAAGAAGACTGATAGACATTGTAACTTTTGTAATCGAGATGGCCACTTAGAATCTAAATGCTTTAAGAGATGGAAGCCTTGGAAGCCGCAATGAAGAAACATAACATCCATGTGGAGCATTCTTCTACTTGAACTTCAACTTCATCTTCAGGAATGGCACTTTCTGCATGTCGTTGTCAATCATCTCAGTCTGGTTATGCATTAAATGTATCTTCTTCTTCTCATTCTCATGAGTGGCTCATTGATTCTGGAGCCTCTTATCACATGGCCAAAATAAAGCCATGTTTTCTTCTTTAAATGATTGTAACACCAAAAATATATATGTTGGTGATGATAGATCTCTTAGTGTTGTAGGGACTGGAACTGTTCATCTAGACAATGGTCAGTTTAATGATGTATTATGTGTTCCAACCTTATCCTGCAACCTTCTATCTGTTATCAGATAACTCATTCAGGTGAAGGTAAAATTGTTGAATTTTCACCTCACGATGTTGTAATCAAGGACCTAAAGGATCCTAGACAGATTTTAGCTACTGGCATTGCTGATGATTCCACAAGGTTGTATAAGTTTCACAACTTTGGGTCATCAAATCTTCCCTCAGTATTTGTTGCTCATAATGATGAAGTGAGCAAACTTTGGCATGAGCGATTTGGTCACTTAAACTATCGCTCTCTTTAGAACCTATGTAAAGAAAATATGGTGACAGGTCTTCCCATGGTATCTTGCAGAGATGGTGTTTGTTCCGGATGTGTACTCGGAAAACATCATCGGGACAGTTTTGAAAAACGTGCCTCTTGGCACGCCTCGGCCCCTCTACAGCTTGTGCATAGTGATTTATGTGGTCCACTTCCAGTTGTTTCCTTCTCTGGCTACAAATATTTCTTAACTTTCATTGATGATTTCTCCAGACGCACTTGGGTATATTTCTTAAAACTCAAGAGTGAAGTATTTAACAAATTCTTGGCCTTTAAGGCCTTTGTTTAAAAACAATCTGGACATCAAATTCTTAAGCTAAGATCAGATAATGGCGGAGAATATGTTAAAAATGACTTCATCAACTTTTGCACTGAGCATGGAATCCAAATGCAACATACTGTTCCATATACTCCACAACAAAATGGTGTAGCTGAAAGGAAGAATCGCACCTTAAAGGAAATGGCTAATTGTATGCTTCAATCTAAAGAACTTAGTCTTAACTATTGGGTAGAAGCAATTAACTGTGCAAATTACATACTAAATCGCACTCCTACTAAAGCTTTAAAGAACATCACTCCAGAAGAAGCATGGAGCTCTATTAAACCAGATGTGAGTCACTTTCGTGTTTTTGGAAGTGAAGCATGGGCCCATATTCCAGATGAAAAACGTAAAGCTTTAGAACCAAAGAGTGAAAAATGTATCTTTGTTGGATATTCTGAAGATGTCAAAGCATATAGACTTATTCCATTTAAGTCCAAAAATGTTATAATTAGAAGATGTAAAGTTTGATGAAAATAAATCAGCCTACGAGCCTAGTTCGGCGCATGTGCCACCTCTCTCTATCTCTTCTACCTTTGAACATATTTCTTCTTCAGATGATGAAAGTGAGGATGGCAATCCTCCCCCACCTTCTCAGGATCATCCTTCAGCCCATCCTTCAGCTCCTTCACTTCCAAAATGGGTCCAAGCTACTCGAGATGCAGCAGGTGATCTTGCCGGTGATCCTACAGATCAGCGTCGTACCCGTTCTCAGTTTGAAAGAGCCTCTTCTTTACTGGCTCAAGTGTCAGAAAATTATGATCCTGACACCTTTGCAGAAGCTTCAGGCCATCCACATTGGGACGCAGCTATGAATGAAGAATATCATTCATTATTGGCAAATGATACATGGGATCTTGTTCCTCTACCAAAGGGACGCAAACTTGTTATATGCAAATGGGTTTACAGAACCAAGTATGGGCCAGATGGGAAAGTTTATAAACATAAAGCTCGACTTGTTGCTAAGGGCTTTTCACAAGTTGAAGGCATTGATTATACTGAAACCTTTCCCCCCGTTGCCAAAATGAACTATGTCCGCCTTGTTCTTTCCCTTGCTGCCTCTTTCAAATGGGAAGTCCATCAGATGGATGTTAAATCCGCCTTCTTGCATGGGGACTTGCATGAAGAAATCTACATGGAACAACCTATTAGGTTTATACAAACAGACTCCAGCCTTGTATGTCGTCTTAAGAAATCCCTTTATGGTCTCAGGCAAGCTCCTCGGGCTTGGTATGCCAAAATGGATAGTTTTCTTTTAGAATCTGGCTTTTCTAGGTGTCATTCTGACAATACTGTCTACACCAAGAAAGAGGGCAAGTCTCTTATCATTCTTGTTCTTTATGTTGATGATCTTATCCTCACTGGTAGTGATCCCAACCTTATTAACCATGTGAAGTCCAGCCTTAAAAAGAAGTTTGAAATGACAGACTTAGGACATTACATTATTTTCTCGGTCTTCAAGTCTTGCAATCCAAGGAGGGTATTTTCCTTTCCCAGTCCAAGTATGCTTGTGATCTTCTTCGCTTTTTCACATGGAAGATTGTAAGCGATCCTTCTCCCTTTCAGTCTGGAGTCAAACTTTCAGTCTCTTGTACTTCCCCTGAAGTTGATGCTACCTTATACCGTCAACTTGTAGGAAAACTTTTGTATTTAACCCATACTCGTCCTGATCTTTCCTTTGCTGTTGGCCTTGTTGCTCGGTTTATGCAAACCCCACGTGAAAGTCATTGGAAAGCAGCTAAACGAATACTTCATTATGTTCGAGGTACAGTTCAGTTTGGCATTCATTACAGTGCTGAAGCATCTCCTCTATTGGTTGGACTCACTGATTCCGATTGGGCTGGTGACCCTGATGATCGGAAGTCTACTGCTGGTTATGTGTTCACTCTTGGTTCAGGACCTATTACATGGGCTTGCAAGAAACAAGCTGCCATTTCTCTTTCTTTAGCAGAATCAAAGTATCGTGGTGTCGTAGAGGCTAGTAAGGAAGCCTTGTGGCTTCGTCAGATCCTATCAGAGTTTGGTTTTCAGTAGCAGCATCCGACTACACTTTGGTGTGATAATCAAAGTGCCATTCAGCTTTGCAAAGATCTAGTTCAGCATCAACGCAGCAAACACATTGAACTACACATGCACTTCATCAGAAAGCTCATTCATGACCATGTTTTTGAAGTGCAATATTGTTCAACAGATGATCAAGTTGCAGAAATCTTCACAAAGGCTCTCACAGAGGCAAAGTTCCCTAAACTTCGATTTATGGTTGGAGTTCAAGAAGTTGTCACTAAGGGGGGATAGGCTCTAGTGCCTCCTTCCTTCTCCTATTGTGTCATATTTGTAAATCCTTCAATCCTATCCCAAGTTGTTCTTAAGGGGGGATGTTATGATATTCCGACACATAGGAATAGTTAAGTTCAACTTGGTCTAGTATAGAGTTAGGTTAGCGTTAGGTAAAGTGTGTTTCTTTACCGTTGTACATTTTGTAACTTACAATCCGACGGTCACAATATGTAGTGATCCAACGGTTCATTCTCTCCTCGGTATTACCGACACTTGATCCGTTTGACACCCGATTGTCCCATGAATTCTATTTAAAGCGCATGGAGGGTCATTTGTAGGTTCACCGTGCATGAGAGAAGCTTATGTAAATTTTCATTCTTTTATTAATAAATTTCCTGTAGTAGCCACGTTGGCGCAGGCCGTGGACTGTTTCCCTCTCTCAGGGTTTTAACCACGTCAAAATACTGGTGTATTGATCTGTGATCTATTTGTGAGCGGTGTCCTTTTGGTGTTCTGTCTGAGGAACTTACCTGTAAATTCCTACA
>APFE030799685.1:283653-319565 GCA_000404065.3 Pinus taeda
CACGTAGGAATAGTTAAGTATAACTTGGTCTAGTATAGAGTTAGGTAAAGTGTGTTTCTTTAACATGTACATTTGTAACTTACAATCCGACGGTCATGATATGTAGTGATCCCATGGTTCATTCTCTCCTCGGTATCACTGACACTTGATCTGTGGCTTGACACCCGATTGGTCCATGAATTCTATTTAAAGCACATGGAGGGTCATTTGTAGGTTAACCGTGCATGAGAGAAGCTTATGTAAATTTTCATTATTTTATTAATAAATTGTTTGTAGTAGCCACGTTGGCACAGGCCGTGGAGTGTTTCCCTCTCTGAGGGTTTTAACCACGTCAAAATACTGGTGTATTGATCTGTGATCTGTTTGTGAGCGGTGTCCTTTTGGTGTTCTGTCTGAGGAACTTACCCTGTATATTCCTACAATTAGCTGTCATGTCATCCATATTAAATTTCATGCCATTATTCAATCCTTCCATGTATTATTTTAAGTTATTCTTCAAACCATCCATATTAGCTTCCATTTCGTTTTTGGTTACTCTTTGTGAGAGCGAAAATTGTTGCACTTATTCTCATAATTTTGATATATCATGTTTCATTTCTTCTTCTTATTCATGCATCATAGTAGAACTTTCGAGTTTCTTACGAATTTTTTCCATTTTATTTCTTCGGGGCATCAATTAATGAGTATTATGCTTCACTATTCCCTTTGAATCACTTCAAATTATTTTTTCAAACAAAACTTATGCAAATTTTAAAACAATACACAACTTTTTTTCTTTGCAGGAGCTCTATATTAAATATGTTTTATCTCTACAATGGTGGATCTCCAAGGTTTGAAATTTATTCCTATGGTAGCCCTCTGAGTATTATCTCAAAACCCACAAGTTAGATATAGATCTGATTCTCCAAGAAAGCGTTATGCTCAATCTCCGACAATGATTGGATTATAGATTGGTTCAATAGAGCTAACTTGTACAAAGTGCCACGTGTCACTGTGTTTACCTCCAAACCTAAAATCGATATCCAACAAACTACAATCTGTCTTATTTCTTTAAATTCTTGCTAAATTTGAATCTGATGCTCAAATAGATTTTTCCAAGGTCACATGTTTGAGATGGAATTTGGGAGCCTACAGAAACCCTAATTTCCTTGGATCATATCTCTAAAAATATAGTGATACAATATTTGACATTTTAACACAAATTTAATCCTACTTCCTTCTCAAATGGGTCTTTTTTTCAGCTTTTGAAGCTTCATAGAAATTTTTTTATAGAGAAACATCCATTAGGACCTGTTTGAAGCAATGAAACCCTATGATCCAAAGCTCTGATACCAAATGTTATGCAACCAAATCACAAGAAGATAGAAAAGAGAGGTCAATGACTTCAAAATCGGCCTCTTCGAGGGGGAACCTCCTTTACATTACACAAATGAAAAATTCTTGGATGATTCAAATGAAAAAACCTCCTTTCTATATATAGGAGTCTAAGGGGTCACAATATAATCAAAGTCAACCTAACAATAATAATGTAAGGGTATAGAAATCACAATAGTGGGATTTTATGGGGTACAATATTAACAATACTACGACAACATGGCCACAACAATAACAATAAGGTCTACAATACAATAATAATAGGGGAATACACTAGTATTATAGGGACCTAATAGGGAGCACATGTACTTGCAAATCATACCTAAGAGGGTCTCGTTAAGGATTAGGTCATGTGCCAAGATGGAACCTCAGTATTATGGGCCTTTTGAGGTCGTTGAGAGGATTGGACTAGTGGCCTACAGACGTTCTTTTCCTCCATCGATCAAATTCCATGATGTTTTCCATGTTTCATTGCTTAAGATATATGCATGAGATGTTGATCGTGTGATTGATTGGCTTGTATTGTAGGTGGAACTAGATGGATAGTTCTATCTAGAAACACAATGCATATTGTAGAAAAAGTAATTAATGATCCATAACTTAGAAATAGAACAATTTAAAGTGTAGTGGAAGCACTTTGGGCCACATAAAGCTACATGGGATATCGTTGACCAGATGCAAGCATTATATCTTACTTTATTTGTTGGTTGAAGTAAATGAGTTTTGTGGTATATATATTATATATATATATTATATAATAATTGTGTGTGTGTTTTCATTATATAAATACTGAATGAGTTGTGTTATAAATCTCCAATAAGAAGTATGTTTTTTTAGTAGTTTTCTAGTCATAAATGTCATAGAACACTGAAGATGGTTTCCCCCCAACAGGGATGGTTTTGTAACAACCCCAAATTTATTTTCCATGTAAATAGAAAGACATTATAAAGGTAAAAATAAGAACAAGGTCATGGGACACGTATTCCAAGCTGAATGGAGGGAAAAACATTAAAGTGGGTATCACTTGAGGTTAATTTATGACTATGGAAATTGGGATTGGAAAAATGCAAAGGGAAATAAATGGAAATTAATTAGAGAAATAAAGGAAAATAGGAGAAAGGAAGAAGAGACAAGAACACGCATGTAATGGAAATTAAAGAAAAAATAAAGGAAAATGAAAGAAAATAGAAAAGGGAAAGGAAGAGACACTAGACATCAATGATAAAAAGACATTTAAGAATCAATTGACAACTTTTGATAAGTTTTAGTCTTGGACAATTTTAGTTTTACTAAGGAAGGAATAGAACTTCAAGAGAAGAGGGAGAGAAATTGAACATGAGCAAGCAAGCAAGAAAAGCACAAGTAAAGGAAATCAAGGGAGTGCAAGGGGGATATTGGTAGAGTAGCTACAACAAAAATATTGTGCAGGTAATAGATTGCATGTGTGATTTCCTTAATGAGATTTGAATGCATGGTGCATGCATTTGGTTTACATGATTACTATATTTTCATTGGCATGGGTTTTTCCTAGATTTCCAATGGTTACAACCTATCTTTTCCATTTCTTGGATACCCATGGTGTGATGAAATTCATTCTTAGTTGATTTTTGGTTTGCTAGAAGATTTTGGATCTGGGTGGGGTGGCCTCACGAAAACCCCAATGGTTGGGGGTGGAGATGATTTTCTTGAAGCCCTTGATAGGTGGGTGGAGATAGGAAAACCCCTCTGGGTATGGTGAATAAATTCCAAGGCATCTAAGCTTGTGTTGGTTTGATGATTTTTGGACCTATTTAGGTGAAATAGTTGTGGTTAAGAGTTGAGGTGGTTTAGTGTTTGGATGCTCTAGTTGGTTTTGTTTTGGTTTATCCCATGAGATCGCACATTCATGCTTGGAATATGGAACGAGGGTGATTAGTTGAAACAGATATTTGGTTCAACTCAATCAATGGTAAGGTTGTATGTATATGTTATTAAGTGTTATTTCTTATTGAGATGAATGAGCACATGTATTGGTTATTTTGTTCATTTTATGACTCATTTATGATGGCTTCATTATGTTTAAATGATGATTATAGGAATGGTTAAATGAATTTATCTTGTTATGGGTGTTTATCGTGATTTGATAATTTAGTGGATTGTTATATGAATGTATGAGATAACACGTGTTTTATGTAGTTATCTTGAGATGACAACAACCCTTCTTGATCAGGATCCTAGTTAGACCCATTTTCATTGCAATGGATGTATACTCTCTAGAACTAAGGCTTGATTTCCTATTCTAATCCAAACTAGAAATTAAAAATAAAATAAATAAAAAATAAAAACTTTGAAAAAGGGAAAATATATGACATATTTTTATATTTACAAATATCTACAAAAATATAAGAAAATTGTTGAGTGCATGTATTAGCTTTGATGAAACATATCTAGACAATAGTTGAGGTGAGGGGAGGGGGATTCATTCAAACATAATAAACTTAAAGAAATGTTATGTATGTTTGAATATTGCTGGAGTCTAGGTCCAACTAGCCACACAAGTTGGTTTTGAGAAAAAATCTATATAAAAATCCCAAAAAATATGCTCATAAGATTTTCCTTCTTTTCCAATGTGAGAATTTTTTTTCCTGAAAATGTATATGCATGCATTAACAATAATCAATAAAAATTACATAAAATATTACTATCTCAAAAATGAAAGCAACTCATATTCTAACTTTTAAATATTAGATTTCAACCATCAAGCAAAAAAAAAGAACATATAACTATCTACAAATTTTTATTGATAGTAGATAAAAATTGCAACACATCCTAAGAAACATTAAGCAGAATACTGAAATATTCATTCAAAAATAAATATGCACAAGTTAAATATTAATATCATATTCATCCATTAAATAAATAAAAATATGACTAGACATTAACTGCATAGCTCAAAATCATATTTGATTATGAAATTGGTCTTCAAAAAAGCTATTACTTCAAAATTTGATTGAAAAATACAAGTTGTGATTTTTTGACAAATTCTCAACCCTTACTCCAATATAAGAGGTCATATAAATACTTCAAAAATAAGTTAAGTATGTTTGACAAATTAAAACTTAAAAATCCTAAAGATTTTTTCTAATAGAGCAAAAATTCTAAAAATAAAGGTTTTATCCTTCTTAATTGATTTGTTCCTCATATTAAGAGTCTTTACCCTCAATGTCGAGTAGATGTGGTGCATTGGTTTGGATATGACTCACCCATTCTGAATACATTTGAGAAACAGTGGAGAAATGAATCAAATGGAGATGATCTGTGTTGAACTTACACATTGAAATTGAATTCTGAATTATTTTCTCCCTTTTCTTATATTTGATACAAAATTTAGAAATAGGCTTGATCTACTCAAAAAAAATTTGAAAGATTGTTGCATCCATATTTTGATTTCGCTTATTTCTTTTTGGTTTCTAGTGATGTTGTCTTTTAGTATCTTTTAAAATTCCCCTGGAAGATCTTCTTTGAGTGGTTTAGAACTTGGAAGATAAAATTCTTTAATAATATCAATTCAAATTTCCTATATTGATAAACATTTCTCAAGGGCTTCCTTAGCCCATTCCTTGATTTCTTTGGCTTTTGTTTCTTTGTGACTTAAGGATGCATGCATGAGTCTTCTGTCATTTTTTGAAATCTTTGGAATTTTTTCTACTTGTAAATTTTCATCTCATTCAAGAATGGACAAAAATTTCACTTTGATATATTTATCTTTTTCCACCAAGGACTCAATACTTTTATTATCGAATTGTTTGTAGAATTTTGATTAATTCTTCCTCAATATTAAGTTGATTTGTAAGGTGTGTTTGAAAATTTCAAGACTTTGCTTTGCTCCATGGCTTAGATTCAATTCAGATTGAATAGAATCAACTTGTTCTTTCAAAGTTGTAGTCATGACCCCAATGTTATTTTCAGCCTCTTCTTTCAGAATTCTATTTTGATTTTCATGAGATTTTCGTAATTCTTCAAGCATGTCTCAGTTTTAACTCATCCAATTCTTTTTGGAATTGATTATATTTTCTCTTTCAATTGAAAATCCATGGACAAGAGTTGCATAATGGTTTTTCCATTTTTCTTCACTTAATATCTTGTCGTTCTCTATTTTCATTTCTAACTCCTTAATATTTTTAAACTATTTTATAAGAAGTTGCAAGCTCATAGAGACGATATTGATTGTAGTTCACAAAGGCACCCAAAGCCAGTGAAGATTCCTTCAATTTTTCCTTAACATATCTTGAAGCTTTCCAACTAAATTTAGACATGGTTTCAAGATAATCATTTTTTTCTTAATCTTCCTTACAACTAATTTGGTCTAGGAATTAAAATAATACTCTGTTAAGGAAGGAACAATGTCATATACTATTTTGAGTTCAGCAACAGGTTTAAGTAGAAAAGAATCCCAATGAATCTTAGTAGAAATAGGAGTCATTGAAGTATCAAGAGGTGTTTCAAGTGGGAATTTGGTATTATTTGCTTGTTTCTCCATTGTTTCTTTATATTTTTTTAGAAAAGGTAGTATCAACCATTTGTTTGTCCTTTTTTGCATCACTCTTGAAATTCTTCTTCACTTATTTTATCCTTTGACTGCATCTTGTTTGTGTCATCAATAGGATCGATAACAATAATGTCTTGATCATGTGACATTTTTTTATCTTTTGACTTTATTGTTCCTGGTTCTTCTTGATTTTTCTCTGAACTTTCTATGATCATCTCTACACTTGTAATTGCTTCTTTACCTGCAACAGAAAAACCTTCTTATTTTTTAATTAGACCCTCTTGTTTATATTGAGAGGTACAAGGCAGATCTGAAATAATATGTTTGAAGTCAAATTTTAAAAATTTAGAAGCTTTTAGTTCCTTAACTGAGATATTGGTATGGAGACTCATTTCTTTTAGAAAATCCCCAAAAATGCCTTCTTTAAATTCCTGTAATTTATCCCTTTCTTCATCATTTAAAAAATTTCCTCTATCAAAATCTTGTTTGAAACCATCAGTAGATGTAAAAACATCATGAAAAGGGGGATTTTGATGTGTGAATATTTTAACGTAACTCACAATTTTATAATGATTATTGATAACTCCCTAGGGGTCATACTCATAATGAGTAATGAGTAAAGCCAAACATGTTAGAGTTATTTTGCTTCTTTAAATGCATGTCCTTGGTCTTTTATATTAATTTCTCCAAACTCTATTGAAACTAGGCATATTTTCTTTCGAAGTTTGCTCATTTTCCAAGCTTAACCATATAAAGCAGCCTGATTTGCCACCTCCCTTAAAGTGATTTTTTCAGGAATATATCTGGGTAGAAGATGAAGACTAACTTCACTGCCATAAACTCTTATATAAGAGAATAATAATTCTAGAAACTAGTGGCCTATTGACTCTAGGGCTTCTTCAATACTTTCACTGAATTGAGGAAGAGCTTTACCAAAAATAATTTCATCGCTAGAAATCAGAACCAAATGGAAAATTTCATATACATGGAACTTGAATTTCCTTCTCATAGGATTGGGCCATAATTCTAAATGGGGAGTTGTTGACAAACTGGATAATTCCATTTCATCAGGGGAAATGGAACCGAAGCAATAACAACATCCATAGTAAAAGCATACATAGAAAAAGTGTTTATAGTTGGGAGGGGAAATGGCTTTAGTGATGTTTCAAGATAAAATATTGGACCAATTAAAATGCTTAGAATCGTGATGGATACTATGGATGAAGGGGATCCACTACATTTTACATTGTTCGGGATCCTTTTCTCCATACAATCAGGATAACAATAGGATATTCTTTAGAATACTTGGGCTTAAACACCTCTTCCTCTTCTTGTAACCAATCTTCAATTACCTTGTTGTAATTCTCTTGATATCGTTTGAAAATGGTATTTTGGAAAATGTTCAGAAACTCAGTGGTGAAAAGGAATTTTGGAGGACTAAGCTTGTAAATGAATAAAAGGACCTCATGCTTCCAAAAGATATAACATGTTTATGATATAACACAGTGCAACTTGGGATATCCACATGTACCAAAATCCAAGCAATCATATCATAATAAGGAAATATCTTGGCTCTAGAAGCTACTTGATGCAATTCAGTTTTCCTAATACCCTCTAAAGGATTATTTTTTGACTAATAGTCTCTTACAGATTTTAACCATTTTCTATTCTCAAAGAAATGATAAATTTCCTCCTACTTCATCATACCTGCTTTCTAATTTTTGAAGATGGATTTTCAAATCAAAGATGGGTTGAGGTTATATTCTTTAGGTTTTGCATTATATACCTCTTTCAAATTCCATTTTATTTGTTTGATTGTTTTCCTTGTTGCAACCAATTTTCCCTTATTTCCCATCTTATTGCCCATAAACAAAATGGAAATAATGATTTTTCTATGATAAAATCATTAAAATAAACAAATTACCTAATTGTAGTCGTTGAAAATTAATCCTTTTCCTTCCACAATTTAAGTTACTCTAAAATTAATCTAACATTTTCAGCCAGTATGCAAATTAAAATTGCATTAAAAATCTCTGAAGTTTGGTAGAAAACCCTAAGAATAGGTGATTCAGTTCATATGACTTGAAAATTAATTTCCTGTAATGTTACCCAACCATATCCTCCAAAAATAGAGACAAAGATGTAGAGTTTTAATGTTGGGATTGTAAAAAAGCATTTAAGCTTGTAAAGGAGGAAAAACCATATTTCAAATCAATTTATCAACAATAACTAACAATAAAAATTCACGCATATCAAAGAAGAAAATTATTTTTATTTTAATGGCTAGTCGGGAAGTCTAATGGTCAAGAGGCCGGGTGGTATTTTGATGATCCTAGAATGTTTATTACCTTTAACACAAACTACAACGATGTTAGATGAGAATGTAGGTCGAGAATTTGGATGGTGACCAGAGTCAGAAGGTCATAGAGAAACCAATGTTGGAGATCAAAAAATGAGTTTGATGGGATATTGTCAAACCAATTGTTTAGTCAAGAGGATAGGGTCGGGACATTATTTTTTATTATTTTCATACTAGAACATGCTTTGATCTCCGAATTTAGGCTTAGTATTTTTATTATTATTATTTTACAAATTTAATTATTTTTTAGGGAATAACAGAAAATTTTATATAGGGTATGTTAGCTCTCAAATCTACCTTAGGCTAAAATAAGGTAAAACTCAAGGCTACATCAAACCACGCTCAACATCGTAGCTAGCCCTATGAGGACAGGAGAGGGTTCTCTCTGGGTCAATCTCGGCTAAATGTGATCAATGAGGCTCGAGATCACTAAATTGATAACTAATTTTAGGCTAGGTATGAAGTACAAGGAGTTTGAAATTGATTTTTTGAAGTTTAGCTGAATTCAAGGGAAAGGCACTTTTGGGTGTGAGGATGAGGCACAGTTTTTGCAGAGGTCTACTTGGGGCAAGGTAGGCAATTGTCTTGATGCCTTTAGAGAAAATGAATGGCTAGATATGACTGGTGAGAAGTTAAGGAGAGCAATAAACTTTCAAGGATTCTCCATAAATAGATGAAAACATGGAAAATAAAACAAACTTAAAGGCAGAGCATAGCAAATTATAGATTCTACCTTAACACTTCATTTGTTCAATTGCAGAAGATAAGAGAAGGAAAATGATACACATAAATAGCTTACAAATAATGAAAGAAGCACACCATAAACACATAAAGCCACATGAATCCCAAATAGTGCTACAAAACCCTAGTCTTTCCTTTGCCAAAAATGCAGATAAAATATGTACAATAGAGTGTCAAGCTTTTCCCAACAGTTCAACCCTGAAAATGACTAAGAAAATACATAATATACGTAAGCCAACCCATTTCCTTGCCTCTAGGGGTCGATCTCATCATCCTAGGATCTGTTTCAACCAACTCTAAACAAAGCACTACAATCTAGGCAGTCAAAACAACTTGCCTCTATAAGATAGGAAACCAATTCATTCATTAAATTTTCACTTTTTGGTGAATGAATCTTCTACAACAAGGTACTAAGTGTCAAAATAACATCATTTTTCATTAATTACATCAAGAGGAGTGAAAAATCACATGACAAGTCAATACTGGTCAAACTGGCTGCATTTCCTGAGCTCAAAGATGAAATTTGGCCAAAACGCCCTCTGCGCCGCGCGCTTGAGCCCTATGCGCCGCGCGCCTTTCAAACTATTTTTGGGGAACTTCTTGGAATCCAAATCAAGCTCACAATAGCTAGTTGGAAAGCCTTGGATGTCTGCTATCCACCCAAGTGGAATGTTGCAATTTGGAGCTCATTTTCCCCCTCAAAATGTCATTCTCCTGGAAGTACTTCCTGATGGTGTAAAAGGTGGCAGAAAGGTGATTTTCATGGTTTTTTTGAGCCTTTTGATCACCCAGAACTTGATGAAATGCTTTGGCAATAGCTGAGAATGCATGACTTATCATGACAAATCCAAAAATGTAAAGTTTTCCTCCAGCAAGTGTCCCAATCTTAAGCGCGCGCGTCGACGCACTACGCGTTGAGCCAAAAAACCTGTTTTTAGGACAAAATTTTCAAAATGACAAAAATTTCTCCGAATTTGAGCAAATTCGGAGTGAAGAACCTCCATCATGCATTGTGTCCCGCCAATGAAGCCTTGACCAAAATTTGGAGTCGATCGGGCTTTTTTCGCCGTTTTAGTGCTTTGCTCAATCGCCTCTTTAGAATCTTCATTTTTGCTTTGCAGACATGCATACGAGCCCAATAATGAGTTTTCATTTGACGAAGCATGTCTTTGTCTCTGTTTGCCTTCGCCAAAAATTTCTCCAAATGAGTGTTCACATGAATGAGCATAGACTCTCAATCAATTGGTGTCAAATCACCGGGTCTCTTTCAGGCCAATTCTCGATCTTCATGGATTTGCCGCAGCTCATAAAGTGTATGTTCATCCTCTAGCTGTTTGTTGCGCTGCTCCAAGTAGTTTATCACCCACTTAGCCATCTGCAATTTCTTTTGCAGCGAGTCATTCTCAGCCCTCTGATCCTGGATGATCTCCTTTAGCTTCGAGCTAGGAGAGCTCGCATCAACATCAATGAAATCCGTGTCCCGACCTCCTGAAGGACCCTCATCATACATGGGCCTCTTGCCCCTATCCTGGATCTGTACCTGTGTTGAAGAAGAAGGCGAGACCCCTTCCACATGATGTGGAGATAATACTCGCGGTGCTGATGAAGTCAACGAGACCCCTTCCACCCCGGGTGGAGATGGTACTCGTCCTGTAGATGCAAATAAGGCCCTATGGCCTCGCTGGTATGTCACATATGGAGGAGCACTTATACGCTCAGTCTCAGGAATGTCTGACTGGTGTGAAGGCGCTCCCTCATCATGAACTATCTCAGGAGGTGGCTGTAGTGCTGAGAAGCAGTCACGGGAGATGAAATCCTCCCAAGTAATGCCCTGATGTGTCAACTGATGCATCACTATGATTTTGATCAGGGCATAATGATATATGCTCTTATGCTGATGTGTTGGGCTCTTCCATTGTACTAAAGTCACCATCCTCTCTATGTTGCGACACATGAAGTACGGAATGTTCATCATACGTACCCTCGTGAAATGCATCAACAAACGGACATGGTACGCATAGAGATGCAAGAATCTGCCCTCACAACTGAAATATCGAATGATGAGTTTCATCAATGGTGCAAACTCATCCCTCAGGAATCTGAAAGGAAAAATTGTGCTCAAGTGTCTCATATACCCGAGTTTGATGTATGGCTCATAGTAGAATCTGTCTAACTGCTGGCGTTTGCTCCATTCCTCTCCTACATTTGGTATCCCGGTGGCCTGAGCAATAGTCTCTGGTGACAAGGTGAAATTCACTCCGGCGAGGTTTACATGACCATCATGTAAATGTAGAATAAATAATCGAACTAGTTCTCGATGATGCTGGGTTTGTGAGATCATCTCACAGTATTGGAAACATGATTGACACTGAAAACAATCCATTGCAAGTGGGCAAGCTTGCAATTGAGCCAAAGAAGTAGGCTCCTCCCTGACATGCTGACCACCTTTGCCACTTTTGTGATACCTCCATGGCACATTTACCTCCGGTGTAGAATCACTCTCATACTCCTGCTCATAGACTGACTCGATCTCTGACATGACTTTGAAAACAAGATAGCTGGAATATATATATGTTGATGTATAATCTGTGTGTACAATTGACTGTAAAGTGTTCTTTGCTCTAAAAATGTTGTGACCAAGGGGAAACAAATTCACAAGGGAATATTAGGAAAGGGAAAACATAAGGGAATTAGGGACTTTGGAAATAAAAACAAGGGAATTAGGGAAGGAAGGGAAATGAAAATATTGGATTTGGGATTTTGGGATGTTAGGTAGGGATAATGTGTTTTTTAATAGAGGTGAGGGACTAGGATTTGAGGGATTGTAGTGTAGGGTTAATGAGGGAATTAATGGGGAAGAAAAATGGTGAATTTGGGAATGGGAAACAAAGGGAAATGGGGAAAAAATCACAACCTTGGTTACACTCTGTTTTCAAACCCTACAACACTTTTTTACATTCAAACCCTACAACATTTTTTCATTGACAAAGGAGGGCTTTCCAACTTGGATCTCTAAGGCAAACATTTCATGAACCCATCACATTAACCTTCAAAAGCCAAGCAAAGGTAATTGATATGAGCCTAACTGCAAATTTCTGCGGAGAGGAGGCGATTTGATGCTTTTCCAAACAAGTTTCGGGCTCCAAACCCAGTGCGCTGCACGCCTCACCCAATGCGCCGCGTGCCTCTAATGTGTCGCGTGCTTGTATTTTTACATTGTGTCTTTGTGCCTAGTGCGCCGCACGCTCCTGATGCATCGCGCGCCTAGCCCAGTGCGTCGCGCGCCTGGAAAATTCTCTAACTTCCACTCAAACTCACAATTTCGCCTTAGAACGATCTTCTTCACTCTTGGCATCTACAATGAGTTGAAAATGTAGTAAAATATCTTTATAAAGACTCTCTTTTGATTTTTGCTTGGTCCATAACCCATTTTGTAATGTTTTTTCGTTAACACCTTTTCAGGATTAATAAACTTCTAACTTTTTGGTTTCCTCCTTAAATTTGGTTGAAATAATGATTTTCTTTGACAATTTTTTATAGGGATAGCTGTGATATGATCTAGCAAAGGAGACCAAGGCTGCACCAGGACAATTCAAGAACTGAAATTTTTGAAAATTTATTACAAAAATGAGATGACGACTTATCTTCAAAACAGAGTTTTGAAGAGAAGTCCTAATCTATCCGTATAATGATAAAAATTATTGAGGTAACCACCTATCAAGGACATCCCTCTAGCCTGCTGGTCTTCTTAGACCTTGCAAAACAAAATTGACTTAACCCTAGACCTAATGACCGAGAACACTTGTCATGACCTAAAAATTTGACCTCTTGATTTTTATGAACAGACCTGAACCAGTAGTGCCAAACATGAGGGGAATGAGTGACGCAAACCATTCCGTCAGAGTTATGGCATGCCTAATGAAATGCAACTGATTGAAAATGATGGGACACCTAAACATGAAATGCAAAAAAGAGCTTTGATCTCTGATGGAGGGATAACTAGACCGACTCTAACAGGGTCCGTTTTTCTTTCTTTTACAAAAATGAAAATAGAAATAAAAAGGAGGGTTTTTGTAATCCTAATAATATTTAGTAACATTTATTTACTTATTATGAAACATACATGTAACTATACTTTACTCATCATTCATATTGACGTGCAAATATGAAAAGTACAATATAATTTCTACTACATGCTATCTCTTGAAACACTTTTGATAACCAACAATTACAATAACTTTTACTTATTTAAACCATTGGAAATATAGTAGGAACAAGCGTGTTCCTCACAACTAGTGAATTGCACACAACAATTCCCCCCAAGCCTAAGGCTTCTCTAGTGTCAGTAAAGTGTATTCATTTAACAATATATTTCCTCCTTCCCCATGCAAACTCTAGCAATGTCCTGCTTTGATGACTACACTCTCTCTTTTTGGTACCTATTATTTTTTTATAGAAAATATTTCTCCTTCTTTTTCATAGGATGAATTTCTCTCCATATATGCTTATCCTTTTCCCCCACCTCGCATAACACTTCTCTTTAGGTACATTGTCTCTTAGTGGTAGTTATTGCTCTTAAATCTTAGGGAATCCTTGGAGTTTATATTTATGACAACTATCACCTTTTACTTGTCCACTACTTGGGACTCAACCACTTTAATATTTTTATGACAATAAAGAAGCCCAACTACTCATGTGTTGGTTCCCATAATATTTCTAATAAAAAATTTATTTATTATTACACACAAACATTTACATTTTTCATTCAAATTTTCAAACTTAGACTTGGCTCCATAGCTAGAATTTCTAACTTAATGATTGCAAATAGACATAAGCAATCATGCCTTGCAAAAGTAATTGCAATAGGGGTATTACAAATGCGTAAAAACTAATATAGAATGTGAAGCATATCAAGGGTCAACCAAAGACATCACAACATGTGTATGTGTGATTTGTGAAACTATGCAATTATAGAAGGACATTTTTTATGTTAAACACAACATAATATCCATTTCCTTTTGTAACTAAGGTTTCTATATCACTAAAATTGGATACACAACTTTACAGACACCTAATGTTGAATAAATTTATTGCTACTAGAAGAATTTATAAAATGTTAAAGAACCTCCAAAGTGTACTCTGTTCCCTAGGCTTGTTGTCAAGAAGAAGGTTTAAACTTGGAATAGACTTCAAAAGAGAAATAAAGTAAGTCCACACATTTTCATCATCTATATAAGTAATGAATAACTTCCCTTATATTTACTTTTAGAATTCCCTTACTCAAGATAGGTATGGAAAGAGGTTAAATATCAATCGTGACCCTCAAGGATTGATTTCATGAATACTTTATTAGAAGAGAATCAAAGGAATGTATAACAATTCCATATTTTATTACTTGAGGAATTTTGTTGGAGAGGAATGCTAGACTATTTGAGAATGTCAAATCTTCCACATTCAAAGTTAAATTACAATATTTTCCCTATTTTTTTCTTATAATCCTAGTATAAAGAAAAAACTTATTCACATGACGAGAGGTGATTATGAAATAGGATCATGTGTGGAGCTTATTTGATTGAACTTGCCAAGGTCCAAAACACTTATGCATTGTTGGTTTTGTGTCATTTACTATTGAGGACCATTATTTCACTAGTAAGTAAAACCTATGTATTGGATCCTATAATCAATTTGAACATCTATATTAATTTTAAGATTATTACTTTAACTAGTATATCGAGAACCTAATAGTTTTATAAATAACTATGTAAGGAAGATTTGCATTTAGATGATGGTTTTCTTGTCATAAATGAATTCACTGAGGGACATCTAGTTTCCTCAAGGTCTTGTAATCTTTTATATTTTTTTATTTTTTTTTAGTTTGTGAGACAACTTATGAAAAATATATCAGTAGTGGTCATGTAGGCCATATAAAACTAGGCAGAGATTGTATGTGCATAAACACTTAAGAATTGCATTTACTAATTTTTTTGAAATAAAAGTACTTTTTTTTTCAAATGTGAAAAAGAAAAAAAAAGAAAAAAAATATGTGAAAATATAAACATCAAAATCCACTCAAATCAATGGAAAATATGACAACAATGCAGAAAAAACAATTACAAATGAATAATTTCCTGCTTTTTCATCAGTTTCATAGATTTGGTGTAATAACAAGTTAACATCTATGAAATGTTGACAACTTTGGGAGAAGGTATAGTGTCTCCAAATATGGTATTTGCATAAATAAGGAAACTTAACTACAAAAGGGATCAAATTAGACTTAGAAAAATAATTATAAATTTCCTTGCAAAATTGGATAAAGTAAATGTCAAACCCTAAAAACATAAATTACTCAATGATAATTGCAGTACTCCTAAAATAAAATTTGAATAGAAAAATGTTGATTTATCTGGTAATATTTGAACAGAAGATGTGATGACAATTCTTAATGGCCTATGAAACATATCACACTACAATAATGTAGGTGTTTGTATCAATATTGAATGGAAAGAAATGGTGAATGAAGACATTAAAGGACAATTGTTTTACCTATTAAACATAGAAACTCTAAATTCTATTAACAAATTTGTGATCTAGAATATGCATTTGAAATTATAGGGCATGTTTGTGGTCAAGCACATATAATTGATAACATAGATTAAAAAATGATACAAATTTCTTCCTTTAAAAGACTCAAACTAGTCTAGATTTTCAAGGACAAGTTCTTTAAAGGGCTAAATTTCCCAACACTATTTTATCAATGTAGTTGGCTAGAAAACATTTTGAATCATTAGTATTCCTAATAGATAGATCAATAAGATATATTACTTAGTAATGATGACTTTGAAACACGCCACAAATATATTCTTAAAAAAAATCAAAATTCTTATAAACCAATTTTTAAACTCTACTTAGATCCTTATCCATATATGCGAGAATGAAGGGAAATTATCAAAATAAAAAGATGTTATACTAAAAGACAACCCTTATCAAATATTGATATCACCAATTGTGTATCACTCTCTTAAAAGTAGATATACCTAGATTGAATATCTCAAAAGTGTTAGGAAATATTGTTTTTCAATGATAAAAAAAACATTTACTTACTAGATATTATGCGATATTCAATGATGCAAAACATGTTTGGATCTCAACACGACATGCATTATAATAATCTAGGAATTTTTCCCTAGTACATCCATAGTAGATCCATTTGGGCACATCACTCCCAACATTCAGATAAATACTTTTAGGGCTCATCAAACCCTAATTTAGTTGCTACATGCCCTAGACAAGTCAACACTTTGAATGCCTCCTTCCCTGAGAGTTTCCTGGCCTGAATCCCTCCAAAAATGCCTCCTTGAGGGACCCGCATAGCCTTGGTCGGGGGTAAATGTGCTTCAGTGCAAGTAGGCCCATGTCACGATGCATTTCAAAGCACCTAGGCCCACTTTGACCTGTGATGGGTGAGATTTAGCGAAATCTCATAGGATTCTAGGAATATTCTTATCTTCTGGAGCCTTCTAGAATATTCTCACACTTACCATCTCCTATGAGCTCGAAATTGGATATGGAAAGAGTTAAGTAACCTCCTATCCTCTTATCCCTTCCTCCATGGATACTAAGTCTAAGTTTGGAACGCCATTAAATACCCTCATGTATGATCAAACCACCACCATTTTCCTATAAATTGAGCACTCACCTAAGTGATCAAGGGCTGGACTTTGTGAATTTGTAAGGAGATACTATTGGTGTGAGGTTTGAGATTGTAAGCAAGTATTGTTATGTTGCCAGAGTGTTGTTCTTTTGACGTGATGTTGGTTGGAACTCAAGTTGGAGGAGTGACATTGGATTGGAATTCATGGTTGTAACTCTTCCTTCTACTTAATAAAGTTGTTTACACATTTTCCCATATTCTTGCCTTTATGTATGATGATTATATGTGTAAATTATTTCAATTCGATTCTCTTATAGTAGATAGATCTCTTGCTTTTATTGGTTTTTATCCTCTATTTATGATTGCAAGTACTTGTCGAGCATATTAAGTTCGAGGAGTGATGGGAGACATACAAAGGAGACAAAGGGAAAGTGAAATTAACAAGTAGGTCCCTTGTCTTATTTATCTTCTATAGAAAAAGGATAAACACTTTAAATTTGTTGTTCTAGGTGTAGCTACCCACCTAGAGAAATTGTATTTATCCATAGATGCAAAATTCCACATAACAAATTGGTGACTCCACTAGGGAATGATCATCGTTCTGGGTAGTTTACCTTCATCCTAGTACACCCTAGTAGACTTTACTTGCTTCCAATAATCTTCTTTCAGCCTTTTTGAAGTGTTTTTTGGTAAAAATTATGCTTGAAAGCCCCTAGAATGGTCTCTCTGGCACCAGCATAGGCTTGGTAAGGAGACAAAGCACTGCAGAGCACCCTTGGCTTGAGGATAGTGCTCTGAAGCACACGGTCTCCCATTTAGAGCTACATTGATCCTCTTAAGGTAAGCAAATCCCTCCTTTGACTTAATTTTTCCCAAATTTCCCTCTATTTTTGCTTGTTGAAAGATCAATGATTGTTGTACTTCTGAAATCAATTTGTGTTTCCATTGCTAGTCCTACTTTGGCCTTGATTTTTTAATTTTTCTTAAATGATTTATTTATCACTATTAATTCATTTTCAAGGTTAGTTTATAGTTGATTAATATTTTCTCAAAGGAAAGTGTCGTAAAAATCTTCATTTCTTTCGAAAAGAAATTATCGTAAAGTCTTCATTTCTTATGAAAAGTATTGATTGATTATTTGTGCATCTAGTTAATTTTTGTTCATCTAAACACTAAAGGGACTGGAAAGAAAAACTTGTATTTTTCATATTGTAGTTTGTGAATGCTTGATAGGAATAGCTAGGGAAATTTCATTATGTGTGCTCTTTTCTCTTTGTCAAAGATTTGATTGCTCTATCCCTTACTAGCTATGGTCTTCATTGTTAATTGAATGAAAGGATGTTTCTCATGTTAGTTGCATTCTAGGAATTGCAAACATACATCACATGGTGAACCTTGAAAGGCAAATTATTAAGAAGATCAACTTAAAAGTTATCTCAATTAACCTAATGGAGCATTGTAACTTTACGCATAAAAATTAGAGGTCTATGCTAGAGACATGTTCTGGCGTTGCAAAACATAGTAGCTCTTGTTAATTGTTTGTGATACATTCCGAGTGTGATACCTAATTCCATCCACATACTTTTGGGTATATAGGGTGGTGTTATAGTACATAAAGTATAAAGGAATGATCTCACTGTGCGGTTTCACATTGGGCCTCCATGTACTTTCAGGTATATATGGGGGACTACATTAGGTTTCTATCCATCCATAGGTAAGTGAGTCAGCCACCTTGTACATTGTGATACACCGAACACAGCATTCGGGGAGATTTCCTCCACGTATGTTAAGTCCTTGGTTTACTAAGGTAGTATATTGTAGTTCACAGTTGCTCGGTAATCCTTTTGCCTAGATTATCCCTCTTTTTTTTTGTTATGTTGTTTTGATTAAAATAAAATTAATTGAGCAAGGATAACATCCTCCACCCTCACTCCTTAATTGATCTTAGGTTGAGACATATGGCAACAACTCTGAAGTCCATCGATCAAGGAATTCCTTTTGATGGGAATCCTAGTCCTTTTCCTCTTTTTGAAAATATTGGTTCTCATTATATGGCTACATTGTCCCTCCAAGATATATCATTGGCTTGCTAGTATGGTTGTTTTCAACCTCCTTGGTTCAAAATGATGTGATTTCTCTATAATCGAGTACTCCTCCAACTAGAAAAAATCAACCTCCAATTGATCCGAAATTTGACCCTTTGCCTTCTTCCTCAGTTTTTTCTTCTCCCTCTTCACCTAGTGAAAGTATTGACACTAGTAACCAGGTGGCTAAGAAGAAGAAGAAGAAGAAGAAGAAGAAGAAAATTCTACAAGGGGGAAACCAAGAAACCATTACTTTGAATGCAACTTCTGATGAGAAACCATCTGATAAGCCTCAAAAAGTTTGATATCCATGCAAAATTTGTATAGGAGACCATCTTCTTTGAAAATGTTTTAGTATTCCTTAGATCTTAGAAGAATGTTCTTCTCGTCCACATCATCTTGTGCCATCAACTTCTGGAGATCATGTTGGTGACACACCATCAACTAGTGGTAGTAAAATTTATGGAAATAAGGGTAAAGTTAAGTTTCCTATAGGTTATGTGAAGGGAATCACCCCATTCACCTTTGTCCCTATCTGGATGAAGCCAAAAAAGTATTGGATAACTGTCCTGCTTCTCCACAACGACTTCCATCTGGTTACAGGAGACTCTCCCTTTATCCTTCACTAGTTGATAAAGTGATTGACCCAAATCAACCATGAGCCAAACCCACTCTCTCTGAATGTGAATCCCATGATTCTATATTTGACCAATCACAGGTCGAGGAAACAGTTGACCTGATTTCACCTTCAGTTAATCGTACCTTTCCCGTAAAGAGTGAGTATGATATCACTCATGTTCTTTTCATTTCTTCATATTCCAATGATCTTGGAGGCAACCCTCATGTTCCATCAAGATAGGAGGAAAATCCTCCTGTTCTGATAACTCAAGGGGGTAATTCTCTCATTCTTACGGTACCCCCTCCAAGTAGTCTAGTCACTTCCTTTGATTTGAATCGACTGGAAGGATATCGTCTTCCTTCTTATGTTCCTTTCCAAATTATAGTACAAGTTTGTAATATGTTTGTACCTGGCAGTATCATAGATGAAGGTGCATCAATGAGTATCCTTTCCTCCACTGCTTGGCAAGCACTCGGTTCGCCAACACTTGTGCCTGTTACCTAGAATCTGTTGGCTTTTAACAAAGGAACTAGTTAACCATTAGGGATCCTTCCTCAATTGCCTATTACTTTGGGAGAAAAAATTATTTATCTCAATGTGATGGTAGTCCCAAGTTCTTTAGATTACAATTTACTTCTTTGGCGCGACTATGTTTATGACATGGGAGCTATTGTTTCAACACTCTTTCAAGTGATGTGCTTCCCACATGAAGGCAGAATTGTCGTCGTTGACCAACTTTCATATCTCGGTCCAAATATGGCTTCCAGTCAACCATATTCCCTAAATGGTCCTTTTGTCCCAATGGTATCTTCCCCACTATGAGTCAATTATGTGGTAGCCTATTCCATACCTACATCAACTAACAATCAATTCCGTGATGTTGTGAAATATGTACTGGGGGCATTGGAACTAGATCTCTCTGATGGATTCCTTGCTACGAATCCCTTCCAAAGCTTTGTTCTCCCATCAAATGAGAAACTCTTGGAAGTCATGACCTCTTAAGGTTCATGATCAAGGATAAGGACAGTTCCTTGTCTTGTGTTAACCTCATTAAAAAATGAAACAAAGGTTGTGAGGAGCGTTCCTTGTCTTGTGTCAACCTCCATAAAAAATGAATTAAGGAATATGAGGATAGTTATTCTAGTTTGTCAAACTCGTTAAAAAATGAAACAGGTCGAGGAGGATGGTTTCTTGTCTTGTGTCAACCTCGTTAAAAAATGAAACAAGGTTTATGAGGATAGTTCCTAGTCTTGCGTCAACCTCGTTAAAAAATGAAACAAAGGGTATGAGGAGAGTTCCTTGTCTTGTGTCAACCTCATTAAAAAATGAAGAAAGGAATATGAGGATAGTTCTTGGTCTTGTGTCAATCTCGTTAAAAAATTAAACAAAGGGTATGAGGAGAGTTCCTTGCCTTGTGTCAACCTCGTTAAGAAATGAAACAGGTCTAGGAGGATAGCTCCTTATCTTGTGTAAAGCTTGTTAAAAAATGAAACAAGGAATATGAGGATAGTTCTTTTAGTGTCAACCTCATTCAAATATGAAACAGGTCCCAGAGCATAGTTCCTTGTCTTGTGTAAAGCTTGTTAAAAAATGAAACAAGGAATCTAAGCAGAATTTGTTGTCTTATGTCCAGCTCATTCAAAAATGAAACAGGTTCCCCTAAAGTAAAGTTCCAATTCGAATTCTTTGATTAGATCTCGTAAAATCCCAGTCGAGTGTTTCACTTGATCTTGTAAATGAACCTTCATCCCATCCACCCAATAGCCACGAGTAGTCTACTTAGGTGAATGCAATGAAGCTTGGGGGGCATGCACCTAGAATCGAGTCATCATGGTGGGGGCATGTAAATCAATCTCAAGCATAGTTTTTTAGCTCAATCTTGTGTAAAAATGAAACTAAATCCAAGCATAGTTTTTCATTTCAAGCTTGTGTAAGCATGAAACTAAATCCAAGCATAGTTCCCTATGGTTCAAGCTTGTGTAAAAATGAACCCATCTCCATTTTAACCCTCGTGATTTCCATTCTATCAGCCTCTTTCGTTAGATGAGCCCTAGTTTTTCTCCTTCCATCGTCACTATCTGCTTGGCCGATCATATGCTTTCACTTTGTTGTTTTACCCTTTTTGAGGAACAATTGAAATGAGTGTTCTTATTAGCTAGCCTCTTGACCATTACATGTTTTGAGAAGTTCCAATAGCATCGGAACCAGTTGCTATCCTAGATACAACTCGTTCCTCAATGTGGAGTCCTCTTTAAGCTCTTTTGAGACTCTTGAAATATGCAAAGATTGTCGAGCGCTTGTCCTTTTCATCTCGTTGACAGATTGGAAACGACATCTACTCAGTATAAGTTTAACCCTTTTCTGGCCTGAGATAGATTATTTACGAAAAAGGAATACGTTGATTGAACATGGTTAATAGGTTCTCTCTTGTATTATTTTATGCTTTTTCGGACTTGAGAGACAAATCTACGAAAAAGAATTTGTGGAGTTTTCCTTTTTTCACTTTTCAAACTCTCTAAACATGAAAAGGACTGAGTTATCATTGTCGTTAAACTCGTTAAAACATCAAATAGCTACAAACTTGTCCATCATGACAAGATTGATTTTCACCTTCACTAGACTCATTAAAACATCACATAGCGGTGGATTCACTCGAAGGGTGGAATTATAAAACATGAATATGTTATCCTCCTCAAGATTGATAAAAAATAAAGAGGTATTGGTCAGCAATGACTGGGAAAAATGGGAAAAGGGGTAAACCACTTTATGGTAGTAGGTCTCACTTGAACATGACACTTTTACTTCATCTCTATGACTACTTGGGTTGGGTTATTTGCTTGATGGTTATCATATCTATGGTCTATCATACCATCCATTACTTTGGTTTTGGGTTAATTCTACCAATTCATTCAATGTTTTCGACATGTTCAAGAGAAGTCACTCAGTTAAATTCATCCTTTGCAATACTCATAAACCTTCATTTTTATGACCGCCATTCCTGAACCTTGTGTCGTCAGTCACATTCTGTCTCCAAAAATAATTACACTTATTTCATGTCATTCATGTGGGATACATCAAGGCCCTCCTGAGACAAGTCACTTCTTGTCGACATTAGCACATTATCCAAGAAATTGACTTATAAACACCCTTTCAGTACCTTGGGGCTTGCATACATCAATGGCAATTTTCTCGCTTCCAGCCATAGGTTGACATTATTGGCCTTCAACCGAAATACTTTGTATGGTGTTTGACATCAAAACATCTATTCACACCATGCATAATGTACTATAGTACCTTGAGGATCATTATCATTATCGGTGATTTCTCTCATGTCTGTTAACGTATTACGTCATTGGATAGTAATCAAACGGTGTCTTCCCATGTTCAACATCAAATCACATATTCACAAGGTTAGACTTGTACTTGAGAAAACGATTGAACGAGATAAAAGACCCCGGATCTAGTTTCATCCATCCGAGCTGCGATTTTAGGAAAGTAACAAATCATTCATACAATGCTTTACACTAATGGTCATTTCACCATGGATCTATATCTATAGACAACTATATATGTACATGTAATTAAAAATTTATATAATGAGCATGGGTATGCCTTCCCTCAGCAATTCATGGAAAATCCAAAATATCATGATATTATGTATTGTAATTGATGTAGGTCACCATCTACTTCAGAGCCTCCTCATCACATCGTAAAGCATATCACTTGACATTATCATTCTCTAACTCATGCTTTAGGGGGCAGTTGTTACAGATCCATTTGGGCACATCACTCCCAACATTCAGATCAGTATTTTTAGGGCTCATCAAACCCTAATTCAGTTGTTGTATGCCCTAGATAAGTCATCAATTTGAATGCCTCCTTTCCTAAGAGTTTCCTGGCCTGAATCCATCCAGAAATGCCTCCTTGAGGGACCAGCGCAGCCTTGGTTAGGGGTAAATGTGCTTCAGTTCAAGTAGGCCCATGTTAGGGTGCATTTCAGAGCCTAGGCGCACTTTGACCTGCGTTGTGCGAGATTGAGTGAAATCCTCACAGGATTCTAGGAATATTCTTACCTTTTGGAGCCTTCTAGAAGATTCCCACACTTATCATCTCCTATGAGTTCAAAATTGGATAGAGAATGAGTTAAGAAACCTCCTATCCTTCATCCCTTCCTCCGTGGAAACTAATTCTAAGTTTGGAAGGCCATTCAATACCCTAATTTATGACCAAACCACCACCATTTTCCTATAAATTGAGCACTCATCTAAGTGATCAGGGGCTGGACTTTGAGAATTTGTAAGGAGATATTTTTGGTGTGAGGTTTGAGGTTGTAAGCATTTATTGTTATGATTTCGGAGTGTTGTGCTTTTAATGTGATGTTGGTTGGAACTCAAGTTCGAGGAGTGACATTGGATCGGACTTCATGGTTGCAACTCTTCCTTCTACTTAATAAAGATGTTTACACATTTTCCCATATTCTTGTATTTATGTATGATGATTATATGTGTAAATTCTTTTGATTCCATTTTCTTATAGTAGATAGATCTCTTGCTTTGATTGGTTTTTGTCCTCTGTTTATGATTGCAAGTACTTGTCGAGCAGATTAATTTCGAGAAGGAGCGATGGGAGCCATATAAAGGAGACAAAGGGAAAGCAAAAGATAACAAGTAGGTCCCTTGTCTTATTTATCTTCTATAGAAAAGGATAAACGCTTTAAATCTATTGTTCTAGGTGTAGCTACCCACCTAGGGAAATTGTATTTATCCGTACATGCAAATTTCCACATAACATGCATGTTTGTGGTCAAGCACATATAATTGATAACATAGATTAAAAAATGATACAAATTTCTTCCTTTAAAAGAAAAAAACCATTCTATATTTTCAAGGACAAGTTCTTTAAAGAGCTAAATTTCCCAACACTATTTTATCAATGTAGTTGGCTAGAAAACATTTTGAATCATTAGTATTCCTAATAGATAGATCAATAAGATATATTACTTGGTAATGGTGACTTTGAAACGCACCACAAATATATTCTTTAAAAAAATCAAAATTCATATAAACCAATTTTTGAACTCTTCTTAGATCCGTATCCATATATGCGAGAATGAAGGGAAATTATTAATAGAAAAATATGTTATACTAAAAGACAACCTTTATCAAATATTGATAGCACCAATTGTGTATCACTCTCTTAAAATTAGATATACCTAGATTGAATATCTCAAAAGTGTTAGGAAATATTGTTTTTCAATGATTAGAAATACATTTACTTACCACAGATTATGCATTATTCAATGATGCAAAACATGTTTGCATCTCAACACGACATGCATTATAATAATCTAGGAATGTGTCCATAGTCACACACCATGCATTATAGTAATCTTGGAATGTGTGCATAGTCACACATGCTGAAAATATAGATTCGTTGATTGGAGAGAATCCTATCATTTGTAGTCACTACTACATACATCAAATGGAATTCTCTTCAAGATTAACTTCAAGAATCACTAAATTATTTGAAGCATTGTTGAATATTTTCTTCATCACACAATTCCAATATATATGCAGCTGAAATGTACAAGGTCTTCTCTATATAAAAAAGTCCTATTTATAAACATGATTCCAGTGTTGATATTGCAAACATTGTTGGTCATATATATCTTTGGCTTCAGAACTACGTATTGAAAAGCTCCATAAGATTCAAACACATAATCACAATAAAACTTTTAAGAATTAAAATAAAATTACATATTAAGTTTACCTCTTCTTCCAATAGAAAAAATTCTCATTCTACATTCATAAAGCATGATAACAATATTAGCAATAAAATATAAAAAATTATTCCATGTTCTAAAGAGATACAATTACCATAAGGATGCTTAATTCAATATGTTGTTGTTTGATCTCAATGTGACTACAAATTGATACATTATTCTCTTAAAATTTCTCTTTTATAATATATCTTGGTGCTGAAAAGAGATCCATTAGACATGTGGATAAAAGGATTTGCAAAAATGATTATGAGATTTGGAATGTGAATATAGATGCAAAATTTTACTAGGACACTTACTTTGTATCCATTTATTGCACCTTTTGCATCCTAAAATGAAATGTATGACATCAAATACTTTCAAAAAATAGAGAGAGAAGTTCCTTTTTAATAATGATGGTAAAACTATTTAAAAGTTTGGAAATTAACTATTAAAATGCAAAAATAAAATGTCTACTTAATTGGATATGCATATTGTTCTCTCTCTGTCTTTGTATTCAAATTGAAAGAAAACAATATTGAATAACACCATACCATTTGAAAAAAAAATATTTATATTAAGAAAACCTATGGAAGCGAATGAGGTGCTCCAATCGCATGGAGCTTGTGTTGTGGGTGAGACTGAGGTTTTTCATGAGTTTTTCTCTACATTCCTCATGCTACTCAGCTAATTTTTGTATTGTGGTGACATTCTTGTTCACAATTTTTCATCATATGGTTGAAAAAGTTCGTGGGCCTTGTAGAAGTTGATCAATGTTGAACATATTAGAGGGATAGTGGAGTTAGTAGTTCATTTGGTCAAAAATCCTATATCAGCCAAATCTGAAGCATATGAAAAGAATTGTTGAGTGATCCATAACCTATAGTATTTACTAAGTTACTCAACATAGAAAAATGATAATTAGAGGAAGCCATTGAATCTATCTGGTAGATTAATTTGGAGAGTGAGTAAGTATTCCATTATGAGGTCATTGGACTAGAGAATGCAACAATTGGTCACATAGTTTTGCAAAGTTATATCATAGTATTGGGAGCATAAATCAAAATAGAGTTGGGAAGAAGATTGGGAATTTGTGTGTAGTTTGAGGCATAAAATTGGTAGCATGTGGTGTGTTTGAGAGCAATGTTTTGGTGTGTGAAGTAGTGAATAATTTCCATCCTCTAGGTCAGATTTTTGTTTCATATGTTATGTGCAAAACAATGGAGCTGTGGGTTGCTCATGCTGAGCGAAATGAGAACCTAGTATGAAAAATTTGTGAAATTTGATTCGCATGGAGGAAGTGAAGGCATGGGGGCCTCATAGTAGACATTGATTTCACAGATTCAGTAGAAGGAATATATTTCTCCATCCAATGAGTTGGATAATCCAATCGTATTTGGGCAAGGATCATTGGTCCTGGGAGCTTTCATTGGATGGTAGTATGTAGACCTGAGAGAGAAACAGATTTCTTGTCTGATAGATGACAACATACAGTGAAGGAATTTGAGTCTTCCGGCTTATGGGTGTAAGCTAATCCATGTAAAATGTGTTTAGCAGATTAATAAAAGAATTGAGTAGTGCAGGAACAAGAGGGTGGATTTCTCCCGAAAGGGTTTCCACCAGAATACTTTTGTTCTCGGGTGTGCATGCTTGTTTTGATGTTTCTCATGTTTATTATTTTATGAGTTATTGCTTCTTTCATATTTTGATAGAATAATATGGTGGATATGTATGTCTATTTGATATTGTGGTAAAAAAATTTCAGAATTGATATAAATTCCATCACTATTGATTCACCCCTGCCCCCTCTCTATAGTGAATACATTTCCAACGATTGGTATCAGAACCAAGTTCTCTTCTGTGAAGCTTGACCTCTTAGAGAGTAGATTTTGGATCATGGCTAGAAGCAAGAGGAGGATGTATCAAAATATAAAGAGTTAGAAGAAGGAACAAAATCAATTGATTCCAATAAAAGCTGCAAATGGCGAAATCTTAGCCAAATCAAATGTCTCACGAGGTAATATTTTGAAGGAATTTTTGAATTATGATTATAATGATTTTGTAGAGCCACTTAGTGAAGATAAGGATATTTATATTTTTAAGGCTGAATATGAAATGGAAATGGTTGTGATCAAATAATTGGCTTCTCAAATGGAAAAACTAGGAGATGCATGTAGAGATCATAAGAAATTGTTGCATATTTTTTATGGGAAGGAGAAAAAACTCAAGGAGGAGTTCACTCCCTTGAGAACCCAATTGGGAGATTAAAAAAGAAATGAAGAAGTAATGTGTAGCAAGAAAAAGAAAAAGAAATATTATGTAGAAGCACTCGAAAATGTTGTAAAAAAAATGAGAACTCAAATCGAGGAAAAACACCAACAGCGTGAAAAAATTAAGAGAAACATAGCAGTGAGAAAATCTATATCCAACATTCAAAGAGGAGATGAAAGTTTGGATGTAGAAAAGATTGACAAAATGGATACAACAAACCATACAATGAAAATTGTGAGCAACCATGAAAATTTTGTAGAAATTCCTTGTAGATTCAAACTGCAGATTCTAATATGCTAAAACAATTCACTTGAATCTACTCTACTCATTAGCGGAAACAATAAGCAATGAATGAAACCATGAAGCATAAAAGAGAAAGAATTCAGCACACATAACACAATAATTTTCTAGGGAAAGCCATAGCTAAAAACCCTTTCTATATGTATATTGTATTAATCAGAAGAGAAGATTACAATGGTTTACTCAAGTTTTAACAACCTCTACACTATCTCAATCTATCTCATTGCTTCATAAACAAGATCCAACCAATACTTAGCCAAATATACTTCCTACCAAGATTTTATTTCCTTATGTTGTTAAATGAGGAATTAGGCCTCTATTTAATAGGATTTTTCCTCCATTTGATTGCACAGTTCCTTTAGGCTCTTCTTCTAACAACATGCACCATCTGTATAATTAAAATGATTATACAACTAATAGTACATTGTTCCTAAACTCCAATCTCAACTGGGTATTTCTCTTATTTGACATGCACGAGTTAATTAAGATTGAATATTTAGTTTACTAGTTGATCAATGCTCGTTACACCCCACTACTATGGAGTACATCCCACTACTGGATCTCCCACTAATTCCTCCGTCAGTTGGAACTAGTTTAACTGAATTTAACTCAGTTAAACTGAAATAAATAATTACAACTCAAAATAAACTCAATCAGGGCTCCTAAAAAGTAGGAGACACCCTACATGACTCTATGTAGACCCTAAACTCAAATTAACTGAGCCAACTAAGTCAAAATAACCTAGTTAACTATTACAAGTTTCTATGAGAATTGGAATTACAATTTAATTCAAGTACAAATTAAATTAGGATTTTTTTCCTTGATACTATTTTTAACTTCTTTTTTTTGTTGCTATTTTCAACACTCCCTCTCAACAAGAAAGCAATTCAACTCTATTCTAATCCGATACCTTTGGAATGTTTTGCATGCAACTCTTGTCATTGTTTTTGTTGCTAATGCAACATCTACAACTCAAAACAATCCAAAAAAAATAAATTGAATCAACTGTGTCTACAATTGTCTACTTAGAAATATATTCTACTGTTAACTCTACTACTGAGCCTCATGCTCTGTTGTCAACTCTTCTTTTCACTCCTCATTATCTGACTAAGACTGATCCTCTTATTAGTAATATTGTGGCCCCCCATAGAAAGGTAATGATCCATGAGACAAACACACCTCAATGGACCCTCCCCAAATTTCTAAAGCTCTTGGACTAAGGTTTCATATCACCCCACCTCACACCTGGAGGTATAGCTGCATGTGCTTCTTCTGCCCACTTAACTTGAAATTCCCCCCTACTCAAGGTCTCTACTTTAGTGGATCTCTCCACTCAGTCTCCTTTATGCTTCTCCAATTGTGGCTACTCCACAACGTGTTGAGGCTACTTTTAAGGTTGCATATGAGGCTACATGTTGAGAGGTAATTCATTCTCCCTCTCAACCACCAAGTCACTAACATTTTCCTTGCTCCTAAATGCTTTTCATTCATCTTGTACCTCAAGTGCATATATATTCTTGGCTCGTACACTGATCTATTTCACCTATCTCATGGTGATGTGTCTAAGGAAAACTTTTCCTTTTCTAAAAATCACATCGTAGCCACAGTCTTCCAATACTGTGAAGGAAACAAGATTCTTCATTAGTCCTAGAACATACATCACAGATGTGAGTCTAAGAGGGGAGCCATACCCCCTCTAAAAAGTAACCGTATCGATGTCAGTCGCGCGATACCTATCATCATCTCCAAACTCTATGTTCTTCTTGAGGTCTTTCTCCTCCAAGTCACTTAAGAGATCTCTATTCCCTGTCATATGGAACAAGGCACCATTTTTGAGATACCACTTGCTTCTAATTACAATGGTTGACATGCATGTAATGAGAGTGAAATCAAGTTCGAATTTTGAATCTAAATCTTCACCTGTTGCTACTACTATGAGATCCTTCTTGCTTTCTTTGTTCTATGGGAATTTCTTGGCATAGTGCTTGAACTTGTGACAGTGAAAAAAATTTATGTTTGACAATTACTTCTTCTTGCCACCTCCTCACTTTGGGATTTATTTCCCTTGGATTTATTTTCTTTTATGACTAATGCAAAATCCTCTTCCACTTCTTTGGATGAGGTCCCATCTCGATGTTTTGTCGAATCTCTTTTTGCACCAAGTTGGACCATAAACACTCCCACTCTCTTAGCTTCTCCCTCCCATTAACTAAGTCATGATAACTATGCCATCTCTTGGGAAGGCATATAAGTTTTAGGCTCACCAGATATTCTTCAACAACCTTAACACTGACACTTCCAAGCTCATCCTAACATTGGGTGAACTTGGTCAAGTACTTCAGTATTCGGTCACCCTTCTCCATCTCGATCTTTCTGATCCTGTCCTTCAGTGATATCTTCCTATGGTCACTTCTATTTTGAAATAGGTTTTTCAAGGACTTCCACATTACAAATGGATTTTCCTTACCATTGAGGTTCGAGACAATATGATCTCAAACTCCTTCTAAGATAATCCTTCTCGCCTTTTCCACACACTTTCTCCACTCTACCAGATCCTGAGCACCAGTTGGCTTAGAAATATATTTTTCTATGAATTCCTTAAGCATGTTTTCTTCCAACACTACCTCCATCGTATCCTTCCAATCAATATCATTTGAACTACCCTCAAGGGAATATTTGAGTCTCAATCCATAGAATGACATATTGTTGGCTCTAAAGTAAGATGTTGCAAATTTGATTTCTCCTACAAAAGACAAACTCATATTCTTCTCTTCTACAATGATTTCAACTCTGATACCATGTAGAAATTCCTTGTAGATTCAAACAATAGATTGTAATATGCTAAAATAATTAACTTGAATCTACTCTACTCATCATTGGAAACAACAAACGATCAATGAAATTGCAAAGGATAAAAGAGAAAGAATTCAATCACACATAACAAAATAATTTTATAGGGAAATCCATAACTAAAAACCCCTGCTATCTATGTATTTCATTAATCATAAAATATGATAATATTACAATGATTTTCTTAAGCCTAAGAACCATCTGCACTATCTCAAAATACAATAAAAGAGGTCATTAGTGAGGGTCATGCCCGTGACGAACCTTTTAAGGTCCGTCACAAATGTTGCATATGGTGACGGTATTTAAAAAAGTTTTCTTGTAAGTGTATATAGTGATGGTCCTTTAAGGTTTGTCACCAAAGTCATTTTCAATTAGTGAAGGTTGTTAAAGGCCCATCGCTAATTCTCTCTTTGGTGACACTTCTAGTGACAATCTTTTATTGACCCTCACTAATGCTTTTTTTGGTTACTTTTGGTGACGGTCAAAAAAGGTTTGTCATCATTGATCATTCCAATGAGTTTTTGATGATGCTTCATGCCTATGACAGACCTTTAAGGTCTGTCACCAATGTCGTATATGCTGATGGTCTTTAAAACAACATTGTTCTAAGTGTATATAGTGATGGTCCTTTAAGGTTTGTCACCAAAGCCATTTTCAATGACACTTTTGGTGAGGGTCTTTAAAGGCCTGTCTCTAATTCTCCCTTTGGTGACACTTTTGGTGAGGATCGTTAAAGGCCCATCACTAATTATCTCTTTGGTGACACTTCTAGTGATGATATTTTATTGACCCTCACCAATGCTCTTTTTGGTTACTTTTGGTGACTGTCAAAAAATGCTCATCATCATTGATCATTCTAATGAGTTTTTGATGACGACATGTACCTGTTACTATATTTTTTGTCAAAAGATAACGATTAAGACCATTGTTGTGGAGTATTTTTCATTATGTGTCCAAGGTCATAGTGGTTATAGTCATTCAATTTGTTAGTAATTAATTAGTGTGTATCATTTCTTTCAAGTCATAAGAATATAGTTTTCCTATGAGTCAACACATGATTGATCTCTATTAGGTTTATTATCTAGAAAATTTCCTTTAAATAAAATTCCACTAGTGTGTGTAGGAACTATATTATTTAATACATAATCGAGCTCTGTCAATTCTATTAATGAGAGATACCTAGCACTCCTCAACACTCATGGCACTCCTTAACAGGATTTGGAATAGTACACTAACATTCCTTGGCACCTTGCATGTCTTTGAACATCTTTGTACCTAGAACATTTTTCCATCAGTAGGATGCCCAAGCACATGTTGGCATGCCCTATCATAGCATAGAGCTTCCCTATCATGTGTTTGCATGCCCTGTAGTCCCTAGCATGCCCTGGAACACCTTGGCATAATATTGCATTGACAAACATTAACACTTGGCACACATTCACACTTGGCATGTATTGGAACATATTATTACTGTGCCTATCATGCCCTTTTTGAAAAATATAAAGTCCCGACTTATTAACCCTCTTATGTGTTCATTTCCTTACATTCTATCTTGGTTATTCATTTTGTTTCCTTGAAACTCCTTGATTCATATTGGCATACTTTGGAACCCTAAACATCCTAGCATGTCTTAGCACCTAGCATGCCTTGGAACTATTTGGAACATGTTAGCACACCCCAGAACTACCTAGCACACTCTAGAACTTCCTGAAATGCCTTGATATTTCCTGGCATGCCTCACCCGTGCTTAGCATACCTTGTCACTCCCTCCTTGGCATGATAGCTAGCACTCATTAACACTCCTAACACACCCTCATATTCATTCACTTCCATGCATTTTGACCTAGTGCTCCCTTGTGTTTTCCTAGTACTCCCTAACACTCTTCAACATGCATTAGCACTCTCTAGCACACCTTAGCACTCTTCAATATGCTATGCCACTTCATATCATGCATCACACTCCCTGACGCACATTGTCACTCGGCACGTGTTGGCATTTGGCAAGTCTTAGCATGTTTTGCATGCATTCATATGACTTGGTATGTTTTGGCATGGTTTAATATTAAATTTATTTGAGATAAATTATTGGAAAATAGATGAGAAGAAACGAAAAAATATTTGGCACTTAGAATGCATTGACATTTGGCACTTGGAACCTATTGGCACTTAGTGTTGGTGTGTCTAGCATCCCCCTCATGGAAAAGGTAAATTGATGACTTATTAATCCTATTATGTGCTCATCTCCTTGTAGTTTAACTTGTTCCTCCCTTTTGTTTCCTTGACACTCTCTTGCATGCATTGTCACACCCTTGTACATCTTGGCATGCCTTAGCACTTGGAACATATTAGCTTGTTTGACATGTCTTCGTACTATTTGGCACATGTTATCATGCCCTAGAATTCCCTAATACACCTTGGCAGTCATGACCTCACAAATAGCATTACATTTTTCAATGACTTGGGAACCTTACATTCACTAGAACACCTTGGCACTCCCTAGTTGTCATGCCCTCTATTACCCTCCACAATGTCCCAAGTTGTTGACACCTAATCCTCAGTGATTGGGGAACTAAATGTGAACAGTCATCGAGAAGATGAACTGAAAACTCACATTCATGTATATAATAGATAGCTGGCTAAATGAATAAATGCATTAGTTTTCTTGAGTTACTCCTGGCCTGACATGGTATCAGAGCAGAGGTCCCAGGTTCTTTTTTTAACCATTGCTTTGTAACTCCTGTCCATTGCCTACCTTCTGCTCCTCTGTCCCACACCTGAACGAAACGCTTGCCTGCCTGAAGCTGCATACCAAATGGTGTCAGAGCTGAAACGCACACTGCCTGAAGTGAAACACATGCTGCCTATGCACACTGCTGAGTGAAATGCCTGGCCTGACATACCGAACGTCTAAGAGGAAAAATGCTCCCTGAAGCTGCATACCAAACATGTGAGAAAGAGAAACGCGTGCCTAAAGGTAAGGTAACGCTATTGCAAATTTGATATACGACTACTGTATTAAAAAAAAAAACGTTGTTGCGGGTTTGATATCTGTTGCGGATTTGATATATGACTACTGTAAAACGCTGTTGCGGATTTGATATATGACCAATGCGTACACAAACTCTTAAGCGACAATCATTTTCCATGGATACCCCGCTGAATCGCTAATAGCAGCTAGTGTGGGTCCCTTTGGACCTCCTTGCAGGTTCTCAATCCATCTACAAATCCTCTTTATGAATGACACGAATAGCCCATCCACAATACCTATCTCTGGGTGCTGTGATCACCCACATATCCAAAACTTTTGCAGGAAAGATACAGGCAGAAATCTTCGCGTAAATATTGAGAATGCAGTTTCTAACAACATCATGGTAGTACTTTGTCATTAGAGCAGAGAGTAGGTTTACATTCTTTCTACTTCCATTGACAATTATTGATTACACATGCCATTAGGATTGAATTGATCTTTAATTTGAGAACGGTGGTATAAAGAAAAACAACAGGCTTGCCAGCGTACATGGAAAAGTTGTATGAGTTGAAAGTGTCAAAGTACTTTCAATGATTCATATGTAATTCTGATCTTTTACCAGTTGAGATGCCAATATATATATTAAGCGTCCATGTTTATGTTATCAGAAATGACGTGAACTATATTCAGCTGTTTTGTAAGGATTTGGTAAGAGCTTCTTGGTCAGTGATCTTTACAATGGTATATGATTTTTAAGATTGCGATTACTTCTGGGAAGGTGGATAGAGCTTGGAGAGGCCATTTTGTCTTTTAGTAGTATTTTGAATATGATAACTATATAGCAGAAAATTTGACTATATAGCAGCAAAAGTCTTTTTTCATAAGAGCATTTTTTTTGCCATCAGAAGTCTATCAGCAAACTTTTTTTTTATATCAGCATAAGTAATCTTTTAACAGAATGCATTCAATCATCTCTATGATAGGGATAGTTCTCACTGGTAAGGAGAACTATCCTGACTGGTCCCGGATGGTACAACACACCCTCATCTTCAATGAGTTGTGGAAAGGAGTGTGTGTCAGAGAAGGAGACAGTGACCCAAAAAAGCCTACATCAGACAAAGAGCTGGCCATCTGGGAAAACAAGAACAGCAAAGCGTATGCATTAATTGCAGCGTCTGTAAATAAGGAGGTGAGTCATCACATTTCAACATGTTCAACTGCCTTCGAAGCTTTACAAAAGCTGAAAGAGCTCTATGACTCACATTCTGCACTTGAAGTCGTCGAACTTATGATTAAACTCTTCACTCTTGAACTGCAAAAGAATGATCCTCTTGCTCTTGCATCTGAAATAAAATCTATAGTGCATGATATCAAATCCACTAAAGTTGAGCTGGATATATCTCTTATTACTTTTCTCAAGGCACTGTATCCTACATACTCCAATTATCTTGAGTCTTTGCAAGCAAATGGAAATCTGAAGGATATAACCTTTGACTCTCTTGTGAAAAAGTTTGCTGAAAGAGAAAAAGCCTTTGGAAAGAAGACAGTCCCTGAATATTCTGAAGAGATTGTATGCCTGGCTCATAAAGAAAAGTATCTTGCTCAAGATTCTACAAGAGGAAGAGGTGGACGAAGAGGAAGAGGAAGATACTTCAGAGGTGGGGGGGCAGAAATTCTCAAGGAGAAAAGGCAGATTTACATTGTATTCGCTGCAAAAGGCATGGATCACATGATGCCTCTACATGCAAGCTACCATGGGACAAAATTGAGCAGAGAAGAAACCAACAGAAAGGTAAAACTGATGATACAGAAAAAGGTAAAGCACGTGAATCCGCTCAATATATTGAGGCACAATGTAACATTGGAATAAATGAAGATTTGTTTAACACTTCACTTGCTTCCTGGAAAAATGATTGGCTTCTTGATTCAGGAGCAACCTGTCACATGACTCATAGAAAAGACTTTTTTGAAGATTTCACTGACAATGTTGATGGAGTAGTATACTTTGCAAATCAGTCAAAATCAAGCCATCAGGGCTTGGCACAATCAGGCTTAAACTTCCTGGTCTCTCAGACTTTCTTCTTGATCATGTTCTATATCTCCCACAGCTCAAGAGAAACTTGTTGTCCTTGGTCCACATCCGCCAGCAAGGTCACTCCATTCATATGTTTGATGGCAAGCTTGAGATGAGAAAATCATCTGATCACTCACTTGTCATGAGGGGAATAGAAGAAGAAAGACTTCTCAAACTGCAAGGAACATCTGCTCATAAACAACATTTCTCATATATTTCTCATCATGAAGAAGGTACACTTCCATCAAGTTTATTATGGCATGCTAGACTTGGACATTTAAACTATGACAGTCTCCATTTATTGAAGAAAAATGGTGTTGCTGGTTTGCCTACAA